>PVKN010032665.1:0-12211 GCA_004027915.1 Capromys pilorides
TTTCTTGTATAATTCAGCAGTGAATCTGTCAGTACCTGGGCTTTTATTTGTTGATAATTTTTTAATTATGTTTTCAATTTCATGAAGTGATACTGAGCTTTTAAAAAATTTGCTGTCTTCGGATTTTTGATTCAGCTTTCTTAATTTATGCATATCTAGAAATCTGTTCATTTTCCTTTGTTTTTCATCCTATGTGAGTAAAGATTTTGAAGTAGGTATTGACGGTTTTGTAAATTTCCACTGGATTTATAAAGATTTCACCCTTTTTATTCCTCATTACATGAATTTGAGTTTTTCTTTCCTTTTCTTTTTATAAAGTTGGATAAGGGTTTATCAGTTTTATTTGTTCTTTCAAGGAACCAACTCTTCCAATCATGAATTCTTCGTGTTGTTTTCTTAGTTTTGTTTGTGTTAATTTCTGCTCTGATCTCTATTATTTCGTCTCTTCTATGGACTTTGTGCTTGACTTGTTCTTCTTTTTCTAGAACCTTGAGGTGAAACAATAGGTGGTCTATATGTGCTCGTCATGCTTTCCTGATGTGAGAATTAAGAATTCACTGCTATCAGTTTCCCCTTTAGCACTGCTTCTGTTGTGTCCTGCATGTTCTAGTATGTTGTATCTACATTTTGTTTCATTGTAGATATCATTTAATTTCTTCTTTAATTTCATCTGTGACCCATTAGTAGTTCAGGAGGGTCTTGTTTAATATCCATGTGTTTGTGGAGTTTTTACAGTTTGTTTTGCCTTTAATTTCCAATTTCATTGCACCATGATCAGATAATATGCATGGGACAATTCCAATTGCTTGCATTTACTTAGACATGTCCTGTGGGCTGGTGTATGGACTATTTTAGAGAATATCCTATGTGCAGCTGAGAAGAATTTGTATATCAATGTTGGATCAAACACTCTGTAAGTGTCTATAAAGTCCATTGGTTCACAGGTTTCATTCAATTCTGATATTTCTTTGCTGGTAGATATTTTTGTCTAGTTGATCTTTTTGTAACAGTGGGGCATTAATCATGGTTCTCTGTTACATTTATGTTATATTGCTTATTTGATTTTTCATGTCTTATTAATATTTGTCTTATATAGTTGTCTTATATATATATATATTGTCTCTTCCTTTTGAGTCCCTTCTCTAATATATATGTAGTGACTTTCTTTATCTCTTTTGATCATTAATAGTTTAAAATTCAGATTGTCTGCAAACAAAATAGTTACCCTGGCTCTTTTCTGGGTTCCATTGCATGAAGTATTGTTTCTTATACTTTGACTTTCAGTCTTTGAATTTCCATTTGGGTTAAATGTGTTTCTCATATACAGCATATTGTTGGATCTTGTTTCTTGGTCTATTCTACTAGTGTTTTTTTTTTGCTTGGTGAATTGAGGCCATTAACATTGATAATTGTAACTGATAAGGCTTATCTTTGTCAGGTTACCTTCCTGCTATTGGTTTCCTGCTTTTCCTCTCTGTTTAATTGCTTGTCCTGCCTGGTGGTTTGTTTTTGTTGTTGTTCTGAATGGGGCATGTTTAAATAAGTATCCTTCAAAACTGACATTAAATTTTTGAAGAAGCTGGGTGGATTGATTCTCTCTGTGTCCTGGACAGTTGTACAGTACATGATTGGCCTGAATAGAAAACTCACTGGTGCAAATGGTTCTGGGGTTGCAGCAGAATTTAACCCAGCCCAATCTACCAAAATTTAGCTTTTCCTTTGAAGATGCCTTGAACTTTGTTTTGTTTTGCAATACTGGAGATTGAATCCATCACCTGTGCACTGAATTATAGCCACAGCTATCCTTATTTTTATTTTGAGACAGAGTATCACAAAAACACTATGATGTCTTTTGTAGCTTCAAGATTGGCATCCTCCTGCCTCAGCCTCCCAGAATGCTAGGGTTACAGGTATACACCGCTTCACCCTGCCCCTTCTAGGACTTCTTCATTTGGTTGCAACAAAGTGAATGTGCACATCCTGCCACCTCCGAGGGACCATTAATTAACTAATTTTAAAATTTGTTTATCTTAACATACAGGAACAGTGGGTAAACAGGAAGTTCTGTAGCAGTTATTCTGCATTTATCATCAATTTCATTATAATTTTCTTGAGCCACAGTGAAATTCCAACAACCTAGGATATAATTTAAATAAAGTACTAAAAGAATTCTCAGGATCCCACAAACAAACAAACAAACAAACATGCTAGAAGCTGTAGTAAAATGAAAAACTTGGTGGACAAAATACCAAGATCACATCTTTATTCCTTTCTTTCTTGTTTTTATGTACTTACTACAGTTCATGCAGGGTCTCACTGCGCAGCTTGGACTCACTGAGCCTCCTCTTTTTAGCCTCCCCAGAGCACTGGGTCTCTGTGGCCAATTCAGCACACAGGAGCAGGGCCAGTGCACATGTGATGCTGGGGATCGGACCCCAGTCCCTGTGCTTGCCTAAATCATATCTTTATTCCTGATGTTGCAAGCAGCAGATATTTCAGCCCTGGGGATATATTTTCTCAAACAAATGTTATTTTGGTCATTTATCTTGTGAGCCATTTTTATTTCATTTGGTATTATTTATTTATTTATTGATTAATTAATTGATTGATTGATTGATTGTATTTTAGGGAAAGGTCTATAGGGTATTGAGGGTTCACTATTAGATCAGACTCGTAGTGATCTGTCTGTTTACAGCCTCCCAAGAGCTGAGATTACAGGTGCATGCCACCACACTCAGTCTCAATTGCCATCTTAGCATGCTCTGGAGGCAGGGCTGGCACAGCAGGCCCTGGATTCCAACCCCTGGGTCCTGCACCTGCTTGGAGGTGCTTTCATCTGCTGAATTATTTGGCCAGACCTCTTTTATTTATTTTTAAATTTTATGTATTGGTACAGGGTCTTGCTACACAGTTGACTTGTGGTGGTCCTCTTGTTTTTAGCCTCCCAGCACTGGGATTACAGGCATGTGAGACCCTGTGATTACAGGCATGTGAGGCCCAGTCTCAGTGATGGGCCCAGCACACCATGGATGGGGCCAGTATGGCCGGGGATTGAATCCTGTTCCTTGTGTTTGCCAGGCAGGCATTTAGACCTTTGAGCTTTCTCTCTGGCCCCTGTGAGCCTTTTTTGATTCCAGCAAATAAGTCAAACTGGGGAGGAGGAGTCATCTACATGTGCATCGCTTTTTGGCCAAAAGTGGGACATTTATTATAAGCAGACTGCAAATTGCCTGCTCTCCTTCTTGGATCTTCCCTTCATAGAGCAGATTGGCCAGAACTGCAGCTTAACTCTTGGCTCTTGCTTCTAAGCCATCTATTGAAACCCAAGGTAAGATGATTCTCTCCTTTGCACACAGCCCTTGTGAAAACCAGTCATTCCATGCAGGAAATGAAAGGTCTACCTATACCATCTGCACTGTACAACCTGCAGAGCTGGTTGTACACAGCAGCCTGTGCCGTGGCCCCTTTACCACAGTCTGTATCATGCTGAGTGAGGTCATGGAGCTCAGGCACAAATGGCGGCTAGATGGAGGTCCTTTGGGGGAAACCAACCTGAGTATTGAACTGAATACATGGTGGACAATTAGCTGTTGGCTCTGCTGGTCAGACTGGAATGATTTTGTCATACACTATGAAGAGAGGAACCGAGGTGTCATCTTAACTGGAAACTATAAGTAAGCATATTTTCCTACACTTAGGAGGGTAGCAGTGGCTCTAGTTCCTGGAAATAGTTTTCTTGGAATCATCTTGTTTCCTTGAGCACTGGATTGGGTAGTATTATTTGGGGGACTATCAAGTATTCTGACCGAGAGCAAAGTCTGTACTTCAAATGCTAGAATAACTCTTTTCTTGTACAGCGCATACTAACACGCTAGCCAACAGTATCATAAGGAAACAGAACTTGTGCTGTGTGCTCCACTCTCTCCAGCTCTTCTTCCTCTCTCTGGACTTTGTCCCACATGATGCACTTTATGCTCATAGAAGTAATTTCTAACATGGACAGCAGGGGACCTGGTTCAGGGCTTCATTCACATATAAGAAAGAGCTTGGAGGATCTTGGGCCAAATTATCCCTCTCATTTAATACCTGTTGAAAGGCAATGATATTCAAAATACAGCATAAGGCATGCACTTTTGACACAGTGACCACAAGGAATAGTGAAGACAATACGCTTTGCTATAAATGGAGCTCTCTCAACTCTTAGTGCTCATTGAGTAGGGCCCAGCACATAACACTCCAATCCCATGCATTCCCAAGAGCATATCCATCAAATCCAAACTTGAAACTTGAATAAATAGATCTGTTCATGAAGTCCGAGGTATTTGTTACAGGGATCACCCACTTCAGGAATTCAAACAATGTCCAGACCAAGGAAAAATTCTTCACCAGGGTTTTAAACTCCATTTCCTCCTCTCTCCAGCTGGCCAGCAGAGCCTGGCAGGAAAGCCAGGGAGCCCAGCAGTTGATTCCCACCCTCCTCTTTCTCAGCCCTAGTACTTAGTCTCTCTAACCTTTACCTCCTTGTACAACCGCACAGATTTGCATCGTTTACCAAAACACATGCTGTGGGTTGGAGCCATGCAGGCAGGAGGTCCCCAGGAGACACCCATGGAGGTGTGAACAATCTCCCCCACCACGTTCACATCACACCCTGAACAAATCAAATAAACAGATCTAAGTTACAAGAGCAGAGGAAGGTATTTTCTTGCCGCTCCTTCTCCCCATTCCTTCCCCCAGCTGTCTAAGAATAGGTTGTTACTACCAGTCATCTAAGGCCTTCTGAAGTGAGGTGCGTAAACCGTGGATGCATCAATCAGAGCTGTGCATCTAGTTGTTGCCAGCCTTCGCTGAAGGCACGCAGGAAGCTTGGTTGATCTACTCCTGCCTCACTGCAGCAGAGGTTTCCACTGATCAAGAAGCGAGAGCGCAGGGCTGGAGGTGTCTGCAGCTGAGGCCACAGGAGTACCAGAGCTGAGTACCAGGGCTGATGGAGGAGCTTGGGGACACAGGATGGAAGGCAACAGGGCACTTGGCCAGTCCTGGGGGCCTGGGCTGCACCATCTCCTGCTTGCTAGCTGACTTCATGAGCAGAGCCACTGGCTCCTGAAGGAAGTCCCCAAGTCTTGTGCAAGGTGTGTAGCAGATTCCCTCACAGCTCAACCCGCTGTTGCACAGTACACGGTTGGGAGTCACTCGCTACCTTGGTGCCACAACGCTTTGGCAGGACACTTAAAGGTGCAACTCGCTATCAGTGCCAGTCTCCATTTTCAGCCAGTTCTACGTCCAGGTGATTTTCTTTTGTCTTCCTCGTTATAGGTCATGTCCAGAGCATCCCCCCATGGCTCCCCCCAGGTCTCACGTGATACTGACCTGGCTGTAAGCCTGTGGTGCTTTTAGGAAGTGAAGTGACTTTTAGGAAGGGGTTCCAGTAGAAAGAAACAAGGTCACTGTGTCCTTGGCAGGGACATGGGAAAGCTGGCTCCTTCCTCTTCTCCTTCCATTGGCCACCATGGACTCCCACCAGGATATCTCAACCTCCCTACAGCCCCAAAGCCTCACCCCCAAGCAAATATGGACTGAGATGTCAGAAATCATGAGCCAAAATAAATCCTTTTTCTTCTTAAATCCTACATCTTAGGTTTTTTGACATAGTCCTGCAAAGCTAACACACCACACTGACATGGTCTTTTGTGGACTACCAAATGGCATCAGGAAGCAGCCCCTCAGCATACGGAACACAGAGTTTGGCTCTTTTTCCTGTGTATAGCTAAGGTCCTACAGATGTCATAAAATCCTACTTTTCTTGAGAGAATAATGGTGGAAAATAGTTTACGTCTGAATATTGGAAAATACTTGTTCAGTATGAATGTAGATACAGGTTCTATTCCTTTGTTAGGTTTTGTCTCAAAAGAGGGATGGGACTATCTTCGCACAGAAAAAGAAATTATGGCACAGAGAGAGAGAGAGAGAGCATTAACTCCCTCCTGCTTAATGAAAATGATGGAAGAAAGAACATTCACAGCAGTACATGTGCCTTATGGATTCATTTTGTCCTGAGCCCAAGCCACTGCTTACCAGCTTCTGCCAGGCCTAAGCCTGGCTTTCAAACACTGACATTCAGTCTGGGGGTGTGCAGAGAGGAGGGGAAGGTGAAAGTTAGAGGGGTGTCCGCTGGAGAGATCAAGCTTTGTTAATCCTTATTCTCTGATTTTGGAGTAAGTGGATTTGAAGGGGAGTCAGCAGGGATCTGAGTGTCCCTGGAGGCCTCTTTAGGAAAACGCAAACCCAGAGCTTCAGCTCTTCAGCTCTGTCTAATTATAGGACCTTTAATAGGAGTGAACAGCTGATCCACATGGCAGGAAGTGGCCATAAATCACCAATATGACTGTCCCAAGGGCATGGAGACTCACAAGGAAGAACAATGCAAGTCCATGCATTGGGTCTAGCCAGAAGATCCCACAGGGTTCCATGAAGGAGATCTGTGGTTTCAGATCTTCAGAAGCCAACCTAAAACTCTCCTCCTTCCTCCAGTCCGGCTGTCCCAGTCTGCAACAGCTATGTATATTTGCTAGGGATTCCAGGCAGCATGAGCTTCAGTGTTCTCTGGCCAGGAGGCCAAAAGCCTCTGCAGAGAACAGCATCTCTGGAGTGGTGAAAGGGGCTCCCTGACCTTTGTGGGGCAAAAGGCAGAGAGAACTCCAAAGGGAGGCCAAAGAAATGGACACAAGCATTGCAGGAAAGTAATGCAGTTCCCCTCTTCCCAGATGCCCCTGTAGTGTCAAAGTGACCCGAGGGTTCACGGAAGGCAGCGATGGCATAGCCAGTGTGGCAGACCCTGACAGATGCCACTGAGAGACAGCTGCTCACCTGCCTGACCCCAGGGCTCAGGTGTGTCAGGGAAGGAGGCAGCGTTGCGCCCCAGAAATGAGTGCTCAGGGCAGGTCTTGGAGATGTCATCCAAATAACTAATGCGTAGGCTCAGCATCTCTGTAGTGGGTCCCAGAAATTTGTGTTTGTGTACTTTTCAGGTGGTTCTCCTGTAGGTGCTCATTCACCAAAGCTGTATTGGGTTGAGTCACTTCTCTGTGAACTGTTCTGGGACCAGGAGGGACAGGAAGAAGTAAAACAGAAGGCTTTCACGCTGCTGAAACTTAAGTTTCCCAGTGGGGGAAACAGTTGAGTGCCTTCAAAATGCGAAAGTGCTGAGTTCGCAAGGGAAATCGAAAGGTGTCCCTGCATGTCACACAGGGAAGGCACAAAGACAGGGAAGGCTTCAGTGACAACGGATGGAGCATGAGCAAAGCCTAGAGCATGGTGAGGCACCGAGCCATGCCAGTTGTTATGGCTGCATTGATCTAGTGCCCAGGAACAGACAGTGCAAGGCCTGAGCATGAGCCGCCCCCAAGCAGGACACAGCAGAGCCCCAGGACCATGGCAAAAGTCGGAAGTAGGAGCCAAGAGCCAGCAGAGGACAATTCACATGAGCAGTGAGGACATCATTCTGAAGCTGTCTTAAAATAGTAACAAATGCCCTGTACTATGAAGAAGACAGCTTCAAGGCTCTTGCTTGGGATCAGATCAAGGCCGATCACTGGGGAATGGCATTCTTGTTCCAACCTCTGCTACAGGACCTCTCAGCTCAGTGTGGAGACTAAAACCTACCACTCAGTGTGGCGCCTGCCAAGAGCTAAATATGTGGTGCAGACAACACATGCTGTCCCCTCCCCAGGGATGGATCAGTCTGTCCTTCTGCATTGGCTGGCTGCACCTTCCTGATATGGGCTTTGCCTGAGCCGTAGTATAAGGTGTCAGGTATCAGATAGTGCCTTCGAGACTGGTGGGACAGCGGCCAGCTGAGAAAGTCACCCTCTCACGTACCACATAGCTTGTTCCAGTGAATGCACCCCATGCTCATGTGCAATTCCTTGGCAGCTCCCAGGGTGCCTAATCCTGGGCTTGGCCTCAGGACTCTGCCTTGGCACCTATCACGTCGTGCTGGGCTTCTTACTGCCGCCCCACAGCACCGACCTTGGCGGCTTCTAAGGCCCTGCCTTTTGTGTCATACTGAGCTTGTCACTTGTTTACAGCTTCCTGGTCCTGAATCTGCTGGACGCATTCCTCCTGGCATAGTCTTGATCTTTCACCGGGCATAATTAAGAATCAGCAAGCTAAAAGAGTAGGAGGGGCATTCTTCACTGCCAAAGCTGCAGGGGCAGGAAGCTCTGGCGGGGGAAGAGTATCCCATACTCCCTGAAGTTCAAAAGCAACTGAAAGGCCTAGTGCATTGCAGCCTGTTCCATTAGACACATTCTTTCAAATCAAACAGATAGGGATTTGAAAGCAAGTTCTGTTATATTTAGCTGTCTGATCAGAGACCGAGCTAGCTATTTAATCCCATTAAAATTCATTTTTTTTCTCACTTGTAAACTAATACTTTTCAGAACAGTGGAGAGTATAAAATAGTCAATATAAAACACCATCTGTGTGACAAGGACATGGCAAATATGCATTCAGCAGAGTTGGTTTTGTGTTTTGCTATTGTTATTCCCCCTTATAACAAGTACACCAACTTGCTGGAGGTCAATTTCTGGAAGGGCTTGTTAGAGGAGTTTAAATGTCAGAGTAATAGATGGTAAATCCCCCTAGGGTTTTTGCTAGGCTGCCAGCTGCAGGCTTCTTGCTCAGGGCCTCCATGTATGTCTGGATACAGTGTATGTTTCCGTCACATGTTCTCCTGATGTTTTCAGTCTTCTGTGTGGACCTCTGTGCTTGGCCAGTCTTAATCAGTCCATGTGAAGACCCAGGCTTGGGGTGATGTGACCCAGCTGTGGACATCCTCTTGTTTTAGAGACTTGGCCACCTCTCAGAGGGATGCTAAAGGAAGAAAAGAACTTTTCCATGGCAGTTTCCACAAAGTGAAATGCCAGTCCCCAACCTTTTGGATTTTCCCCATTCTGTTCACTCACTGTTTATGGAAAATGAATCATACAATTCACTTACACACCAATGGAGAGGTAGTTTGAGGATACGCAACACAACTTCCTGGAATTTCCTGGTGGCTCCTCATACTCCTGAGATAACCAGCGCTGTGTAGGGCCTGATGTGTGGATTCCAGTGGGTGCAAGGTACAGCTGAGCTCAGAGGAAAACACAGGCTCCAAGGAAGCCCATCCACTGGGCTAATTCATGCTGGAAAGGCTTCCCATCTATACCCTATACACTCCACAATGTCTCCAGCTCTAGTTGCTCAACCCTTTCAAAGCAGAGACCTGGAGCAAGGGTCTGGGGACAGGGACAGAAGACAATGACTGTCCCCTGCAACCCCAGAATTTCGACTTTCAAAGGAAGCTAATGGGGAAGAGTGTGCTTCCTCGTACCGTGTTTGCTTCTTTTCAGACTCCTGCTCAGTTTCTTGTTCCCACAAACCTCTTCTTGGGGTTCAGCTCCCCTCTATACTTGGCTCTGAGGCAGCTTCCTTCTTTGTACTACCTCCAGCTCCAGAAGATATGGTTGACAGCTGTTGCTATTTCTAGGAAACAGGGAGGTAGGTGTGGTAATGATTGGTGGTGATAGTTCCA
Organism: Capromys pilorides; assembly: GCA_004027915.1. Classification (NCBI taxonomy): domain Eukaryota; kingdom Metazoa; phylum Chordata; class Mammalia; order Rodentia; family Capromyidae; genus Capromys; species Capromys pilorides. The sequence goes on from PVKN010032665.1 coordinate 9,578, forward strand.
GGTAAGTAGAAATATCACAATATAGGGCACGTTATAATATTTCAGTACATTTTCTTAGATTGTCCTTGAATACTTCCCTACAAATCCTCAGGCCCCCATCAGTGTCTCGGCAGCTAGCCCAATAGGGACAAGGGGCCTGCTTTTTCCTTTTAGAATCCTTGGAATCACTGGGAATGCATTAGGAGCTCAGCATTGGTTGAATGGATGAACTGCTGCTGTCATTAATCCTTATTTCTATATCTCAAGATCATTAAATATTTTTCAATCATTTATGTCCCTCAAGTTGTGTGCTCAAAACAGCCAGGCACGTACCCTTGGAGCTCTAGGAGGCTGGCTTGACCACTCTGGGCCAGGCCTTCAGGGAGAGTCAAGATGCTGTCCCTCTGCCTCTCTCCAGGGCCTACAGTGACTCCAGCTTTCTGCTGGATCATTCCTGCTGTATTCCCACAGGCTCTGTTATCACCATATTAAAGCCACAGCAAGTATCCCTTGAGGTCACGTCTCCACTAGGGCAGGGATCTCTTCTTGCTCACAAGTCTGGAAGCAGCTGTCCAAGTCTGCCTGCCCCGATTTCACTTCTGACCTCTCCAGATGACCTCTTTGCTCAGGTGATGGGTGACCATTACTTATGCACAAATGGGGAGGTGGTTTGCAGTTGACCACCATGACATGATGGTAGCTTGGACCTGGATGTGGCAGTGGGTAGATTTGGAAAAGATTTTAACGTTGCTATCATACACATTTGTGAAGACTGGGTAAAAGATGTACTGGAATGAGACAACCTTGGGAAAGTGACACCGTCCCCCTTTCTGAAACAAGGCCACTCCAAGAGAATAGGCTTTGGAGCTATGCCTCCCTTCTCTCTTCCACTTTTCTCCTGAGGGTAGCTGTAGCTGCTGCTTCTATCACTGTTTCCCAAACTCTTCTTTTCTGCAGGCAATTGGTAATGATTTGCTTAATGAATAAGTGAAAACATAATTTATAATGGTATTAGTTTCAATTAGGGTATTTGGAGGTGGAAGTAATGGAAAATGTTGACTTAAATGAGCTGAACATTTTGAGTAGTTCTTCATCTCACAGAACAGGGAGGGTGAATGCCCTCCCTGCATCTCTGTGGACCTCAGCCTCCGTCTCACTTAACTGTCCTGTGGCACGGGCTCCCAGTACCCCCAGCCATGGGGACAGGAGGCAGCATCTCACTCTCTCTCTCGCTCTCCCTCTGCTTTGATTTCTCCTTCCTCCTCAAAAGTGAGGAAACTTCCCCTGCTAACTTCCTAGCATACTTCTTCTTCCTGTGTCAGGGTTAAATTGAAAGAGGAACTCTTTCCTGAGCCAATCAGGGGACAGAAAATGTACTGCCATTGCTCAGACTCTCCTCTGGGGCTGATGAGGTCTGCTGGCCTCTAGCACCCGGTGCCAAAGTGTGGGGAGAATATCTGAATGATTCTGTTCAAAAGGAAGAAGGCTACTGGCATTTGCACAGACCCCAAATCATTGTGCTGACCAGATGCCTCCTAATAATAATGAAATATGAATTTATCAGGAAGCTCTATGAATTCTTGAAGTGTCAAAATCAATAAACAAAATTAAATCAAAACAAGACAAACACAAGTATTTTGGATGCCAATGAATATTGTAGGGAGAGCTGCTTTCTTTGAAATGTCACATTAGTCTTGTGATTATTATTCTTCAAATGTAAAATTCCATTTCCCATGAAATTAAGATGGCTAACGTAAGATCATCGCAAAGTTCTCTTTAAAATTAGTGAATATTTACTGAGCATTGTGGGCAAAAACTTTTAAGTTTGAAATGAAGAAACAATAACAACTAGATGTACAGTTTGCCCCCATGATCAGGAAGAAAAGCAGATAGTCACCAGCAGCTGGCAAAGGCCGGTCGTATGTGCTTTTGAGGTTACTAATTTTAATTCTCCTAGTGGCTCTGCACAAATGTCATGGCTGTCATTTCTATCGGCCACCGATATCTGGCTCACTGTTGCATCTGAGTATTAGGAAGGCTGCGCTTTGCAACCCCTCTGAGCTTGAGCTGGACCCAGTGAATGACATAGGTCACTTCTGCATTGGGTGTCCTCTTTTTTTGTTTCTCCTTTTGCTCTAGCACTGGGAGTTACACGTACTCCAGATGCCACAGCTACAAGACGGCGAAGCCCCCATCGGCCTGGGTCCCTGAGTGACTGTGTGGAGAAGAGCTGCTGTGGAACTGCCACGAATATGCAGCACAAGTGAAACATTCAGTGTGTAGGCAGGCGTCCATATTATGTAATGTATGCACGCTGCGCATTCATTTAACTTTCACACTAAACTCATGAGGGGAGTCTTAGCACATTTCTCTCTGAGTGTCTTGCTCTTCCTTTCTTCTGCTAAACAAGCCCTTACTGATTTTCTGGTACCTACCAGGTACTACATTAGTTGTTGAGTATATAATAGTAACTGACCCAAGGTTACACTCAAAGACTTGCTGAGGAACTTAAAAGCGCTAATAAGAAGAACTGGAGTTTGATCCCAGGTTGTCTGATTTTAAATTTCAGGAACATATACGTGGTAGAGTGTTAGGAGTGCTACATAAATATTGCTACATAAATATTGTTGAATACAATAGTCGAAAGGGTCAGGG
>PVKN010032666.1:0-12208 GCA_004027915.1 Capromys pilorides
TTGGTGATGAAATCAGAAGAGTATGAGGTGATAATTTGAATAAGGATCAAATTTTTTGTCCTTGCCATCTCATGCACCCTTACAGCTCTGTTGTGTCAGAGTTTGTACATTCGCTTTTCCACATCACCTTTAGTGAAGAACGTCTTACTCATCTTTCGTAACTAGGCTAATCATTGCAAATGTTCACATGAAGACTGCGTTTAATATTCTGGGATTAAACTACAAATGGCAGACAATGCTTTCAACTTCTACGTGGCTACTAATTACACATAGGGAAATGTTGGACGAGATGGGAACCAAAGCAGTCATTTTTCTTCCCTTCAGCTATTAAAAAATAAATTATACGGCCAGCGAAATCGGCCTTACCATGACTATGTAACAGAGCAACGCCGTCGTTACTTCATTATCTGCAGATCCTGGTGAATTTTCCCAAAACGCGTTTTACTTGTGAAGAAACCTCATGGTTCCCCAGCTGGTCCTGCTGGCCCCTTCCCTATCAGATCAGCCTGCATCTTAGCAGGGTGAGTTCACACCATTCCTACTGCTCATGACGTAAATATCTACAATCTTCTGACGTCTTGTGGAGTATAAGCGGCGTGTGTGTGTGTGTGTGTGTGTGTGTGTGTGTGTACATGTATGTGAATTACAAACCAAAAATTAAAGAAAGGCAAGTCAAAAATGGACTTACTTTCTCTCATCTCCTTCAAAGAAGGATGGTGGTTTTTTCCTCTTTATGTTTTTTTTCTTTTTTTCAGATAAAAGTAACAGTTTTGAGAAAAAGAGCTACACGATTTACTGCAATACATGTTCATAGAACTAGGGTGCATTCCATTCTTAAGGAACATAGAAAACCTATTCATGATGAGGACTACGGACATCTGCCTAGGATTTTCTCAGCAGGAGACACACATACACACACACACACACACACACACACACACACAGCACCCTCTCCATCTTTCAATATCTAACATTACATTGACAAAAGACTTCAAGACGCAGGAGTTTTAGGTTGCTCATGAATATAGGGAGCAGAGAAAAGATCAAGTGTAGCTCTTGAACTTCCACATGAAAACAACAGTGTTTTGGAGCCTGCGAGATAGCTCAGTGGTCTAAAGCAAGCTTAGGGAAGCGCAGGGACCGCAGTTCGATTTCCAGCACCACATGCTGCACCAGCTCCACCCCAGGGTACGCTGAGCTGGCCACACACAGACATACACACACACACACACACACACACACACACACACACACACATACACGAAAAACACAGTGTTTTAAATATATAAGTTCCACAGGCAAAGATTACTAATGCAATCATTAGATGAATTTTTATCTGAATTATTTTCTTGAAGTATTTCGAATGATTATTTCTGTTTCAGTTGTGTTTTTTCTCTACAAGCTCTTGTGTTTATAAGTGTGTATAGTAATATAGACAAAATCAATCTGTGAAAATAGCAGATATGAAAATACGTAATATCAAGGAGGAAGAGAGCTGTGTTTGTGTGGAGACAGCTCCCAGGCAGCGCACAGTGTGTGTGTGTCACTGTGTCTGCTGTGACATTCTGTCACCTGTTACAAGTTAGTTACAGTCTTCATCCTGTGAAAAGTAGAGCACATTCAGCGGTCACTGGATTTTGTTGCCAGGCAAAAGCTGGACTGGAGAGGACAAAGCTTTTCACGGTGAGTAGGGTTGAAAGTTTTGGAGGCTCGTATATATGATGAGATTTTGTTCTGCTGGTGTGGAAAACTATCCACAGGTGTGTGGCCTGGCTTTCGTGAACTGGCTTTCGGGGTGCTTCCAGAAATATCTTCCTCTCCTGAGAGAGGTCAGTTTTATTAACTTCAAAGCCATCCTGCTTCCAATGTGCCAGGAATGGAGTCAGAGAAGGGAGCCAGATAGTTGAAGCCCAAGATAGAGCTTTAGATAATTGTGTTAGGCTTTTTTTTTTTTTTTTTTTTAGTAGAGAAATAGAAACAAATGTAACAAGAAAACATGTCCAGGAGCAGTTCATTCATTTCTTTATTCGCTTTGGGGCACTTTCAGCTACGCACAGAAGGCTGCTATTTCAAGAAGTTCCACAGATGCCACTGAACATTTAACTAAAATTAAAAAAAAAAAATCTAAACGATACTTTGGCCAAATTGCCAATATCTAACAGGCTATAGTCAGAAAATAAGTGCAAGCTGCAGGCCAGATTCAGTGCTGATAAATCTCTGTGAGTATCTGGGCAGGCTAAAGACCACAGATATTGTGAGCTACTGTGAGAAGTGCTCAGTAACTCATTTTTATTTAGCGCTGCCTTTTTGTTTTTCCGATTTCTCATTTTATGCTTTTTTTGTTGCATGATATTTTATTCCATCTATGTGCACAAGTTTTCCCTTCTGATAAAAAAGTCAGAGGCAATTTTTAGTCGTATTTTTGTCTTATTAATCTGTAGAGATAAGCAAGGATGAACAAAGCAGTAGAACAAAGATATTTGTGCTTCTCACAGTAAGTGAGTGGACCGGTGTCACTCAGCTTCTAGCAGGGAGTCAGGAACAGTTGAGGCACGCTCTGCTGGGAGACCAGCAGTGTCAAAGGGTTCTAGGGGAGCTATGAAAGATGAGCCCCCCGTGCAGCTTGTGACGGGGAGACATATCTTGTTTACTGAGCTTGGTCTTGTTTGGAAGCAATGACGAAAGCGGAAGGCCGTGCCAGTCACAAATCAGCTCCCAGAAATTTCTGGCTGAGGCTCCCAGAGTTACTATTTTTGCTCCTTTAGTATCATTAGAAATGATAATGCGCGTGGCCTTCTGGGATATTTCTAGTAGATAAAAAGTGTCAACTTCTGGGTAAATTATTGCCTGTGGTGGATCTGAATTCTGTTTTTAAACTATGGGTGACATAGGTTTGTACAGTAAGCATCTCATTCTTTGTGTTTTACTTTCACTGTAAACTGTTTTCAGGTGTGTTTCTCTCTACAAGCTCTTGTGTTTATAAGTATATACTAATATGCATACAATCAAATTGTAAAATTGCAGTTGTGAAAAAATGTAGTTGATGGTATGAAATACGAGTAGGATATTCTCCAGTAAAGTTACATGGAAAGGCTAACGCACAATCTTTGATACAATGAGGGTTTAAGTGGGCAAGTAAAGCACAGTGAAGAGAAAAATGAGCCAACGAGGTGGGCTTCTCCACGCGTGTTTCCTGATGGTGCTTCCTGCAGAGGCCCGGAAGCACGCCCTGCCTCGCTCATGCTGAGTGTGGGCCCGCGGTCTCAGGCTCCGTTACTTTTGTCTCATTGCTGAGATAAGCTAACCGACATCCAGAGTCAATGTTTATTTAATTCATAGTCGTCAGAGGCTTCAGTCCATAACTAGCTGGCTTCCAGGGAAGCGTGCACATGGCAGAGGGACAAAATCCATGGTGGTGGAAGATACCAAAGCACAGGAGGCCGGGGCAACCCTCTTTCTGTCCACTGCACCCCACACAGGCCATCCGTCCTCGGCTGTGGGCCGCACTCACACCCCTGCTCCTGGCATTGGACCCTAAATCAAAAGCAACATTCAATATTCCCTGAGGAAAATTCAACCCATGACCACGTGAGGCTCTGAGGGGACATCCAGGCACCAGCCGCAGCAGCCTCTCACCATAGACCTGATAATGGCGCTGGAAGTCAGGAACAATGAAAGGACTGGAGAATATTGAACCAATTAAGGTAGAGTTAATAATTATCAAAATGACCAACTTGTTTGGTTTGATGTATTAAATAGACAATTTCCTATAAGGCATTGGAAGTCAAAATAGTAAATTTCATTCTGCAGTGTTATGAGTAAGAGAATATTTAAGGTGAAACATGGAGGAGCTTTCAGGTTAGCTCAGTGGTTTAAGCGCCTGCACGGGCAATCCCAGTCAGGCACAGGGGATGGCAGTTCAATCCCCATACGCACTCTTAAGGCAAGCTGAGCTAGCCAAAAAAAAAAAAAACGGTAAACTATGGGTGCTGTGATAGTTTTAGTGATCATTTCCCTGACTGAATTAAGAAATGCTTGGCAAATTAGTAAATATGCTCCCTAACGGGTAATTTGGTAAAGTCATGGAAGAACGGAAATGGGTACTTGGTTTGATTGCATGAGACACAGTCTCACCATGCAGCTCAGGCCGGTTTTGAACTCACTGCCTAGCCAAGGCTGGCGTCTCACTTACAGTGATCCTTCTGTCTTGGCATTCTGACTGCCGTGATTATAGGCACCAGCCCTGCTGGGTCATACCTTTAAATCACACTGTAATCACAACTGTTCAGAGGAAAAGAAAGGGTCAAAAACTTGGGGTGAACTCTAAGTTAGTAAAACCTCAGGTTGGTCACTTTTCTCTCATTGCTGGGATAAAACGTACAACACCCACGGTTAAAGAGGCCAAGGTTTATGTAGCTCCCACCTGGTGCAGTGCCGGCCACTGATTGTGTGGTTCCGAGGCAGGCTGGCACGTGACAGGGGCCTAATTCTGAGCGGCAGAAGACAGGGAGCACAACAAGAGCAAAAGCAGGGGAAGAGAAAGCCGCTGCTTGCTCCTGGAAGCAGGCGACGCCCGGTGGGGGCTGCACGCCAGCCCCACACCACCCCCGTGCCCTCCTCGTGCACAGGCTCAGGATGTTCACAGGCGAGGGTCCCAGCCCCTGCTGTGGGGCTCGGCTAAGCTTCTAAACTTCTGCACTTAACGCAGTGTGTCAAGCGCCACCAATGGCAAAGGAGAACAAACTGAGCTCATATATTGCATTTCAGAATTAATTTACTTCTCTTAGATACTCACCCATCCGTGTATGGCTACCTACTGCCTCATGAAAGGAAATCCAAAGGACTGAAATTCACCTACATGATTTTTCATTTTCATTATGAACATGAAAATAAATTTATAAGATACAGTTATGCATATATTATCTTTATTATAACTTATAATTATATTTTATAATTACGAATATATTTATGTAAAATATATGAATGTAATAACATATTCTATATGCAAGTACATTCGAATATTACTAGGTATGTATGACTAGCTGGAAGTACCCCAGGACATTGGTCAGTTTTTAGTAGCTGGGCCACTATGTCAAGTTTGTAACCTGTAATAGCATCCTTTAGAAAAGAATCAATAGAAAATGTAAGTGTAATAATGCTAGGGAAAATACTGAGTGTTTAGGACCAGAGGTGACGAAGTCTACAAGGGCTTTCTGGGGAGCAAAGGCACGTGAATCCGCGATGGCTGGAGAGCTAGAGGACCCAGTGGCGGCCCAGGGCGGAAGGCTTTCACTCTGTAGTCGGGCACCTGTGGGCTCTGCGTGGTCCCCAGGCCCAAGGGAAGGCGGAAGGACCTGGAGACTGATGTGCAAAGGCGGCGATGAGAACAGAAGCCCTTCCACAATGAAGCCTCCCTTTCCCTTCCCTTTTTCACTCTCTCCAGGCTGCGAGGCTGCTGGTCTGTGCCACCCACATGCACGGTGAGTCTTCCTCAGTTTGCTAGTTGACACGCCTGTCATTCTCAGCACCCAGAACTCTCCTCCTCTGCTAGGCAGGACTCCCTCAGGTCACGCTGACAGATCCTAACTCACAATCACAAAACCTCACCGGAAGAAATGGTAGCTCTTGTTTCCCAAGGTTTAAGTACCATTCATAATCACAGGAACTTAAAGGAAGAAATAGGGATTTGTTTTTGAGAGTTCAGAGGTTTCCATCCACGGCATGTTGTCTCAAAAGCAAAAAGAAAATGCAAAAGAGTCTGGTGGAGCCAAGCTGCACCTTGCACGGCTGCTACAAGAAGAGGTCCTCCTTCCGAAGTCTTGTCACCCGTGAGCCGCTTCTAGAACTGGACCTACTTTCTTAATGCCTGTAGCAGTCAGGGTTTTACTAGAGGAGCAAGTATAATGTAAGATGTACAAATGAATAAGACATTCCAAGGCTGGCTTATAACGGTCAGCCTCAGAGTCGGATGAGGAAGCGGGCAGAAGGCGTCTGCATGCTGGAGACTGAAGGATTCAGCCCAAGGTCTGGAGCCCACAGCAGTGTGCTTGAAGGTCTGTGTCAGGAGGCTGAGGGCTCTGTGGCACAAAGCTGTATGAGAAGGCCGGTGCGTCTGTGACAGAGACGGTGAGTCTACACCAGAAGGCTGAAGGACAGAGGCTGAAGAGGCTGTGCTACAAGCCAGAGGATGAAGTCCAAAGCTGACTGTGAAGACCGGAGTTCCTCTGAGGAAAATGGGATGCTCTATTCTTTCTCAGTGTCCCTTTATATCCTCCAAGTGATGAGTCACTCCAGAGTGGGGCCTCCATCCCCCAGGGTCTGGGATTGTGGAGCCAACTGATTTCGTCTTTTAACTTCTCAAGTTGACACAATGCATCGACCACGACAATGACATAGCTGAACACATCAGTCCGTGTATCCAACCGTGGGTGAGAACGCTTGCAATCTGTCACGGGCTGGTGATCTCTTAGTCAAGTTGGAAATTAAGCAGGAGAGGAGCTGGGCGTGGTGGTGCACACCTGTAATCCCAGCACTTGGGAGGCTGAGGCAGGAGGAACAGTGCAAGTTCAAGGTCAGCCCGGGCTAAAAAAGTGAGCTTAAGGCCAGCCTGGACTGCACAGGGAGACCCTATCTCAAAAAGACAAAAAAAGAAAATTAAGCAACAAAACCTACCAATTTTTATGTTTTTATTTATTTTTATTATTTATTTATTTATTTATTTATTTATTTATTTATTATTGTACCAGGACTCTGACTCAGGATTTCGCACTTGCCAAGCAAACTCTTGTGCTACTGAGCTTCACCCTCAGCTCAAAGTACTTAAGCATTACGCCAGGAGGAAGCTCTGAGTAACACGTGTAGGAAAGCGTGTTGACGTGTTGATTATCAGGTAACGATGTGTGCCCGCGACATGTTTGGGTGTTCATGGGCACATATTTTAAAACTGAAGAACATGAATTAAAACATTTCAGAAAAGAAAATGCCTAGGAAAGCTTTGAATTTCACTCAATGTAACGTTTCAACCACATAGATTAAGAAATTTGTTGGTATTTGAGCATGTTCAGTTGATAACATTATTTTATTGATGAGTGGATGTCACTTCCCTTCAATGTTTGTTTCAGAAGGAACAGGATCAGGCTCGCATTTGCCTCACTGCATTAAATAGTAGCCACAGGTCAGAGCAATAGGCTGCACCCCACCTGGGACAGAAACAAAGATGGTGTCAGGTGGCCTCAATCAAAGACGCCTACCCTTTATTGTCTAGTTGCCCCAGTGACATGTCGTTCTGTTTCAGAAGTCTCTGCAAGCTCGAGACGTTCCAACCTGAAATGTGAGGCTGCCACGGGACTTGCTTTTCGTGTTGTCGTCTCCATCTGCTTAAGCCGTTCAAGGCTCCTGCCTGGCGTTAGCAGCTCTTCGGATTTAGAGCGTCTGATCCAGAGTATTGGCAGGAAGAGCTGCAGCCCCAGAGGAAGCCAACTACTACGAGGGCTCCGACGGCTCCGCCAGTTTCCCCTCATCCAGTGGAAGCCTGCCAAGGGCTGGAGAACTTCAAGGGACTTGATGAACGTGAGGGTTAAACTAGGTTCCCCTGTGTGAACAGTGGTCCGATTCCTCACATACAGAAAAAGTTCCTAAGCCTAAAATTAATGGGAAAAGTAGCAATTAGAAACAAAAGAATACTTAGCTACAGACAGACAAGCACCTCATGTTATGCATAAAATATAAAGACAAAGTTGTTATAAGCAGGCTTTTATGATATAAAAAAACAAATGATATAAACCATGTTTGATATCAGTAACATAAATAATTTCTCTAAAGGCTAAAAGAAAAATACTATATTTCAAGGGGAGAAATGAGGGAATAATGAGAAGGCAAATATTTATGGTCCAATATTTTAAAAATTGAATTAATTAGCATTTTAAAAAGCCCATAGAAAAGCAACAAGTCACCATCCATTGCTACACAAAGTACCCAGGACCACAGCTTGGCAGTACTGAGTTCTAGTTACAGTGGGAAGAGGTGAATGAGGACATGGGACACAGGGTCTTAGCCATCCAAATGTCAAAGATGATCAATTTCTAAATGATCTGCGTTTGTTGATTCTTTGTTTGCTACGGTATGATTAAATTGTGCCAAGACCTCTGTGCATCCTTTACTGTAAAGCATCTCAGCAAACCTTCAGTTGCTTTAAATAGCCAAGAAGAGACACCTCGAGTTGTCTATCACTGTTCTTTATTTTCTTTAGATCTCTTTTCCCTCGGCTTTGTCCATTATAACTCTAGACCTACAGTGGTCTGAGCAGAAGCTGGGCCTTAGACACCAAATATAAAAGAACCCAGCTTCTATAAATGCCACTTCCAACATTTTACATGGATTATTTGTTAATCTACTGATCGTTACGTCTTACCATCTTATTATTGATGAGAATGTTTCTGTGTGTTTATATTGGTACAAGGTCCTCCAGTAATCCCTGGAACAAAATAATTATGCCATAGATAGATGTTGGATTAGCAAAAGGAGAATTAAACCCTTGCCCAGTGTTACAACTGTAGGAAATTGTTACTGTGACTTTGTTCCCAGAGAGGAGAGTTTTAATGATTTTTTAATAAGAGATATAAACATTACACACAGTGAAATATATTAGTGATTTGGGAAGCCGTGTAATCACCTAATTTTATTTATAGCGTTCTCAAAGTATAACTGAAACCACAAAAGTGCACAGGAATGTAAATCAGGCTTAAATTAATAAAAAGCATGATGGGAGTCATGAAAAAGGGGAAATGTGGGTGTCAATTTTTCCTCTAATCTTTCCTAAGGAAAAAAAGACTATTTTAAAAGTAATTGGCAATTTAAAAAAATACTGAATAGTGTGAAAGTAAGTAAATCCTTCTATTTTGCTTCTTCTATGTGAAATGTATTTTTTACAAGATTTACAATTAATTTTATTGAATTTGAAGAAGTAACAGTCTTTCTATGTGGGGGAGCACCATCCCCAAGCCATTTCCCATGCTAGAAGCACAGAGCTTGCACAACAAGGAATTAAAAGAAGAGTTGCTTTTATATAGAAATCAGGGGCCAGGGAGATAGCTCCATGGCACAAGTGCCTGCCTGGCAAGTGCAAGGTTGTGAGTTCGAACTCCAGCTCCATAAAAAAAAAAAAAAAAGAAGTGTACAGAAATCAGACTCTGTCCCAACGTCGTCATGGACTAGACTATTTACAAATCTTCACCTTTTCCGTACAGTATTCCTTTTGCTTTTGCTCTTTCTGTCCCTGTCAGGGGACCCTAGAACTCTCCCTGGACTGATCCAGAAGGGGTGAGGTTACTGGGGAGCAAGAGTGGCGGGCTCCTCGTAGCACTGCTGGCACCAGCCCTGGTGTGTTGTTCCTTGTTACAGGACAGTGTAGACCCTCCAAACTCGGGGTAGGGGTGGCTTGTTGGTGCAAAGGCAAGGAGGGTTGGAATCGGTGGCTTGGGGCAACTCCTCACAGGCAGAGGCACCCACAGCCTGTCCTGACCCTGGCCCGTACCCCTTAACTGAGGAGAGGGCAATCACTAGTCGTACTGAGGAGGAACTGGCCAAGGCCTGGGAGAGGGAGAAGCCACCCATATCAGTCCCCACTTCTACTAACAGCCATCTGAAAGTGGGAACAGGCGCCAGGAAGGTGGGAAGAACCAGGCCGGCGTTGCCCCCAGCCTCTGTCCAGTACAGGAGGAGTTGAGGTAGCCGACAGCTGAAAAGCTCTGCCTGGGAGATTAAGGGAGTGAGGGAAAGGAAGTTCGGGCACGTGAAGGGCTCTGGCAGCCCAGGGGCTGGAAGGGGGCAGGCTTAGCTTGTGGAGCGCTGTGGCTTCCAGCAGGGCTGGGCCCTGGGCCAGCTGGGAGGAAACCAGGAACCACAGGCTCCTGCCTGGCACATGCCCTGCCGCACTTCCTGCAGGGTGGCTGGGGAAGTTGAGCTGGTGACTCCGCCCCTAGCCTCTGCCAGCCATCAGCCATCTCCTGTCCACATGCAAACCACTACCCAGTCTACACTGGGGACCGCCCTGTCACAGCTGAGGGTTCTGGGCCAAGCTTACCACTCAGGGCTGTCGCCTCAGCCTGGGCTCCGCAATGTGAGGCCACCCCTTGAGCCTGCAAGCCTCCCGTTGGGTCGGAGGTGCTGGTGTCTGTCACCCACCAGGCTTGGCCTCATGGAGGGTCACAGGGAAATCCCCATGGGGCTTGCCTGCTTCTGCCCATTCTTGGTGACAGTTGTCTCCACACAGAGTTCTCGAGCCAGATCCCATCCTGGTCACAGACTATGCGGCCCCAGCGCGTGAACACCAAGGTGGTCACCCCTGGGCCTGCAGGCCTCAGCAGAGCTTGCTCCGTGCCCCCCAAGGCTGTGGAGCCCCTGGTGCCCAGGTCAGGGTCGCCCACGCATGGCGCCCCGGGGACCGCTGAGCCCCACAGTGCAGAAGGAGCCACCCTGCCTGAGCCGCCTCTACTCACAAGTGCTGCCTTCCGCAGGCTGCGTCGTCGCTATCAAATTTATAAAGTCTCTTAAATTCCCCGGAAATGTCAATTTGTTGTGTGCTTTTGTAATAATTCATGACCACAGATAATTTTAATGCTTCATTATCTACCTCATATTTTTTTCTTTTAGTTTGGAAGAAAGCCTGTTCTCACATACAGACAGAAGGGCCTGGTTCTACCACCCGGCTAGAAATAATAACTAACACATGTCAAAACCCATCACAGAAATTCAGTGAACATCGTACCTTGTTGCACTAGATCGCTGTGTGTTTTCCGTACAAATCTAATTCAAAAGGTGACTTGCTAAAAATCCATCTGAAACAATCCTAATCTCTGTTCAGAGCCAAAATTACATATTGATTACTCGCATATGTAGTCAGAGTCAAAATCTACACATGGAGTAGAAAACAGCATGCCATCTAAAAGCATAACAACAGAGCTCCTCTGTCATCTAGTCGTCGTACTCTTGAATGTATACCTAGAATTATTGACACCAGGATTTTAGAGACACCTGCGTGCTGATAGTCACTGCCACATTTTTCACAGTGGCCCAAGCATCTGTGGTGTCCTTTTGCAATGATGACTCTGTAGAAAAATGTTATATATGAAAATATGAGAACAGTGTTGCTCTCTGTCCTTCATCAGAGAAAAGCCTGCCAGTACTGCAGTGCTGTAAGACATTATACTGCATGAAATCAGTCGGACCCATCCTGAATGATTATAACCATATGGTATAGCTAAACAGTGCCAGTGTTATCAAAGAAGAGAAGCGCAGAGGTAAGCAGGGAGATATTTTTCAAATGGGAAAGGGAGGACAAAGAGACAGAGGGAGAGGGGCGAGTGGAAGGTAGGGGAATGGAAAGAGAACTGCCATCTAGTATGGACACGCAGCAGCTCCTGACAGGGAGTACAGTCAATATGTAGAGCAAATGTGTGCTGGGAAAGAATGAAAACGGAGGGCCAGTGAGATGGCTCAGTGGTCTAAGGCGCCTGCTTTAGGCAAACTTCGGCAACCGCAGGGACCGCAGATCGATCCCCGGCACCACATGCTGCGCCAGCCCCATACCCAAGGCAGGCTGAGCCGGCCATAATATAAAATGAATAAATAAATAAAGTTTAAAAAAGGAATGAAAACTGAAAAGAATGAAACAAAAAAGAATGTTATATAGATGTACAGGATGAATAAACCCTAAAGATCACATTTACAGTGGACAGAGCATTTATGGTTGACAAAATAAATGAGAGAGAGAGAGAGAGAGAGAGAGTTGAGGATATGGGAAAACCTAGGGAGGTGATGTGTACATCACCTTGATTATGGTGATGGTGTGATGATTAAATGCTAATGTCCAAAATCATCAAACTATAGTCATTACATGCATGCCGTTTATTTGGTATTAACCGTGTTTCAGTAGAGCTGCAGAAGCACATAATTAAGACAATACCCAGGATCTGCCTTGACCTATCCAGCATCACCGAGGCAGGTGGACACTGGACCACCACCAGGACCTGTGAGTCTGGCCCCTGCACCGCTAGTGTGGAAGATTTGCTGAATGGCCAAGGCCGGTCCCACCGTGCAGGGCGTCACACAGACAGCGGGCAGTGACCGGGACCTGGTGGGCCCTGTTCCACCCTCACCACCACCCCAGGAGCTCTGCCTAGCTTTGCTAGTGATCACAGAGGCCACAGTG
>PVKN010032667.1:0-12211 GCA_004027915.1 Capromys pilorides
GCGCCTTCCACCTCACTTACCATCATCCTGCTTTCCAGTAGTGGAGGACAGAGGGCACAGAAGGACATGAGGCATGGGATGAAGTGCACATTCCCAAGTTCTACTCTGAATGCCAGGTGCTGGAAGGGATGTGCAGCTGAAGGACAGGCAGAGGGGAGAGATGCGCATGTCCCCAGGCATCAGATGTACTGCCTGGCCCAGAAGCATCATCTGGAGCTCAGACTGAGGCCTCCTAGTTTTCTAGGAGACGTGTTCTAACCTCGCTGCTGCCTCCTTTGCACCGCCCTCGACCACGGCTTCCAGACTTTCCCTTAGCATCTTCTGGACATCGCAGCATGGCTACTTCTTCCTCTCTGAAGCCCTCCTCCGCCCTCCGCTGCTAATGACTCCCTTTTTCCTTCCAGGTCCACATTCTGACCTGGAAAGAGCTGAGATGCGGGCGCATGTGGAATGCAGATGACACAGCCAGGATCCTGGTGCTTCCAGTTTCTGTGAAGAAGAAAAACAAGAGACTATGTGTATTGTCCATCTGTGTATGTGTCACTATGAGTGTGTATGTAATATATGTGTACGTATGTGTTCACATGTGTAGGTGTATATATTTATGCATGCTTGTCTTCACATGTGTTGTGTGTCTATCCCTCTGTGTGTGTGTGTGTGTGTTTATGCAGGTGTCTGGGTGGGCAGGGGAAGAGAAGGGTGGCAGGAGCTCAGACCTGTGTGCTCAGCTTTTAGCTGTAGTGCCTGGCTCTGCTTGGTAAAAGATGGATGACGTTTGCAGCAGGGACACTGCAGCCATTCCTTGAGAGACTACAGGGCAGAAGCAGCCCTAGTCAGGTCTCGATTCAATCTAGAGGTGTATCCAGGAGTCTCTTCTCTCTTCTCAGCCCCAGACTCTGGCGTCCTCCTTGGTCCCTGGAAGGTAGTTGGTGTGACTGCTGGAGCAGTAGTTGTTGGAGACACATGTTGGTGGCCTTGATAGTGATGGGAGATCACTGATGAGCAAAGGGCCCAATGTGAAGGGCCCAATGTGTCTTCCTCTGCGTAGTTTTTGGCTTTAACACAGTGGAGCTGCCAGGTTGCAGAACAGAGCGTATGTACAGAGTGCCCTCTGGGGTCATCCTCTGTTGGAACCGGAAGCATCTGAGAGGCCAGTGCTCACTCCTGGGATTGCCATAATGTGGCTTGAAATAGCAGAAATGCACCCTCCTGGTTCTTGAGGCCAGGAGTCCACAACAGAGGAGACGTAGGGCTGTGTTCTCTCAAGGGTGCAGCAGATGGCATATCATGTGCCCTGTGTTGGCTCCCAGAGTCGCAGGCATCCTTGGTGTTCGGTGGCTTCCAGCTGTATCTTTCTGATCTCTGCCTTCAACCTCACATGGCTCCACTGCCAGTGTAACCTCATCTTAACTGATCTCTGGGGTAACAGCCTTGTGTACAGATATGGTCATACTTGGAAGTACTGGGGCTAGGACCTGGGCATATCTCTTGGGGGAAGGGCATAATTCAACTCACAACAGGGTCTAAATACTCCTGCTGGCATCTGGGCTTGAATAATGTGGACTTAGGTCACATTATTGATGTCTGTTCTGCAGTTTTACTATGATTCGTCCTCTTCCTCAACTGTTACTACTTCTAGACAACATTCATTGAGTATTGATCATCAGACACTGTTCTAAGCTTGTTACATGTCTCAACCTATTCCCAGCCGCAACAATCCAGATATTCTTTTTATCCCCATTTCTTGAATGAAGCAATTTGTTCAGAGTCATACAGTTTGTGAGGAGCTCTGTTACCGTTGGAGCCTAGGTTCTCTAGCTTTAGAACCTGTGGGTTGACTTAATCCATGTGCTAAAATCATCAAAGCTGCTTGTAAACACAGTAAAAATACTTTGTGCAAAACTTTACAGGGTATTGAATCTGGCTGGCCCCTGCATGTGCATCTCAGTACTACTAAGATATTGGCAATAGTTCTAATATCTCCACATTTGTACAAACAAGCTGGCTATTGTCTAACTGGCACCTGCAGATCATTGTTTCTAAGCAGAATCTGAGGGTCCCCATCACATACGTGGAAGGAAATCAGGTGTTCCTTTCTCTACCTCTGGGACTGTAAAGCCTTTGTCCTCTCTGTAACTCTTCCGCTTTCACTTTCTTCTTCTGCAAAGTGGGCTCCCTCCACTCTCCTCCCATCATGCTAGCTTTTCCCAGGATGCTGAGCACATCCCCCTCTGCCTGCCTCTGCATTTTCATTTCCCCAAAGAACCAACCAAGACTGTATGTGTGGCAGCATGGAGTTTAGGGATGATAGGAAGAGTAAAACTTCGCATGTGTTAAGGTAAATGTGAACATAGGGTGTAAGATTTCCAGGAATTTCCCGTGATCAGAAGGATTAGCTGTGCCTACCAGAGACCTTTCCATTATCAAATTGATCAGCTTCCCAACGAAGCTATTGTCACCCAAGATCTACTCCTAATACTTTTGCTCATTTCATTTGGAGATTTTTCTTATATTCAAGACAGATTTAAAATATTTAAATATTTCTTATGCAAAGCAAAAAATTGCAGTGAAAGGGAAATACACAAGATTTTAATGTTTTTCCCTCTCTCTCTGTGTCATGGTCTCCGTCCCATACACGTACTCATTGTGAATGTTGGCCTTATCTTGACTTTTTCAACCTCAAGTTCCTATCCAAGTAGTTTTAAAGCCACTTTAGAGAACATAGTGCTCCTTAATGAAGACAGAATGGCTGTTGTACTCATCTTTTATTATTTTATCTTTGTTAACTTACTGAAATATTTCACCTACATGGTCTTATTTTCTGATGAGTTGTAGGCTCTTTAGGGCATAGACCCTGTCAGTCCCTTCCTTTGACCCTTCTTTATATCTAGCACTTTCCTGAAGCTCTGCCCATATTGATTAACTTATGGAACTAAATTAACATTAGCTCTCCAAGATGGCCGGTGGGGACACGGACTGATATTTATTGATTGCCTACTATAGGTCACACTTTGCTACATTTAATATGCATTGTGCATTATCTTATAATTCATTATCTTATATGCATTATCTTGTATGCATTATCTTATTTTACTCTCAGTTTGATCCAGTGAGGTTGAATCTTTACAGGTGGGGGTAAATTCTTATAGGTAAAAGGCACTGCAGCTCAAGGGCCATGGGATTCTGGGTAGGATGGAATGAATGTGTAAGAGAAATGCAGAAATTTCTGGGGTGTCATGCCAGTAGGAAAATTGCCACAGAGGCCTCCCTTGACACTAGGCAGCCTTTCTGCTAGAGGGTGACCATGGCCTCCAGCTTTTCTGCTTGGAATGTCTGCCTTGGCTCGTAGTCATCCTTCAGGTCATCTTTGGGTTCTGGCCATGGTTCTGACTTCCGATTACACCTGGAATAACTGCATCCAAAATGTGTAAAAATAAGTTCTCAGGATTACACAAAGATGGATGGTTATTCTGTCGTTTCAGTTCAAGCCTATTGACCAGCCTGCCATGAGTAGAATACTGGTGTCTTTCCCACTCATGCAGTGTTCCCTTCCACCTTGGGATATGTCAGTCTCCACTGAATAAGGTCTCTACCGTTACTCTTCCTGATCACTAATCCAGCTGTTAGGCTCCAAATAAAGTTCATGTTCTACTCTCAAGACCAGTGCTTGTCTTGTGTTTCCCTTCTCTCCAAAAAACAGCATTATCTGGCATTGGAGCCTGAAGCCCACAGCCCAGAGCCCACAGTTTGTTCACTGCGTTGACATCACCACCCCACGCTGTGACTCTTGGACTCATCTCTGAGTCCAGCCAATGTTACCTCCTCAGTGTCTAGCAACCTTACACTTCTCCCAGCTCTATTCCAAGAAATGTAATCTCATCTGCATGACTTCAGTAGCTTCCTATCTAGTTCCTCAAATCCACTCTATGCACTCTGAAATGTCCCCCACACTGAAGGGTGAGAAATCTTAAATACAACAAATGGATCTCATAATATTTCTGCTTCACAATGTTCGATGACCTCCCGTTGCTACAGATAAATATCACCTTAGAATCTGATCAAACCTAGGCAGAAAGCAGGAGACAAGGAGGCAGGCAACTGGAAAGTGTAAGACCTCTGGCTGAGCGCCAGCTGCTTCGGGTGGGTGGGTGTTCTGATGTAGAAATGGAGAACTGAGCAGAGGGATCCGAGTCTGTAAATTTGCTTTAAAACCCTAAATGGGTTCTCTGCTAAGTGCTTCTTACCATAGATGTCACAGTGCACGCGGGGGAGGATGTTACCAGGTGCCTCTGTGTCTCATAAGCAATCTGGGATGCTTCTTGATCTTTAAACCCCATCTGTATCTCAGTTTATTCAGTCGTTGTACATTCTTTTCATTTCAATTATCAGTTGACTTTATTTCCTCTCAAATCACATTACCAGCGGCAGATATTTTGTAAGTAAAATATATCACCCAACTATTTCTCAGCCATATCACTTATGATCAGTCAGATTGTCCTGAATGAAGAATATTTGGTATCTGTGACAGTTTTATGGTAGTTTGAACCAGGTTTTAATAACAAATTAGGGTTTTTCAAATGGTGACATAAATTCACATTAAAATAAAACCTGATTACAGGCCAAGACTAATACAAGTACCGAATAATGAATGGTAGAGCTCAAAGAAAATCATTGTTAGCATGAAATCATTTTCTCAATGAATATATATAATGGAGTGCTATATTCTATATGCTCGCTGTTTATCAACAAACATTAAAAAGTGTATTAACATTTGCTAAACATCCACCGTTGACATTTACACAAATCAACCTGTCTAACTTCCATGCTCATTCTACCACATAGTTCTCACTCAGCCCATTTTCCAGAGGAGGAAAATAAGGATCAACAGCTCACTAACGTTGGTGTCAGTCATACAAGCAAGTAGAGTGAATAACATCCTACTCCACATTTGTTGGACTTCAGGGCACACCATACTTCTTCTGTGCTAAGCAGGCAGATGATCTGCTGTCTCTAGGGTCACCTGTAACGTTTGCCTGGTAACTACAGTGAGTCTCTGAATAGGAGTCAGTTCTGTTCTGCATGAATGTTCATAAGTCACATTCATTCCCAAGGACAGCAAAATAAGTTATTTATGGTCCTTATGTGAAAGTTCACAACTCTCATGTTCAAATGGCAGGAACTTACTATATTGTGGTAGGAACAGAATGCAAGGCAGAGCTCAGACCCACACCCAGGTCTCTTAGGCTCTGTACCCTCTCAGCATGGTGGCCAAGAACTCAGACCAGGCAGCCACATCCACTTGAGATGTTCCCCGAATTAGCTGAGCAAACTTGGACAAGGAGCTTAAGTTTTCTCAATCTGTTTTCTATAGATTAAATAAGAAAACATATTTAAAAGTATAACAGAAGTCCATGCATACTGAAAACGTTCAGGAAGTGGTGGCTATTGATATTATCTCCCTATTCAGTGCGGAGGGCACACTGTGCGAGGCACAGTTTCCAAGCTCTATTCTGAGATCAGATGTTTGGATGAATTCGTGTCTGGTTTTCCATTCTTCCTAGTCTTCCCCGAGTGTGCATTGCATATGGAGTAGAGATCTTCCCCTCCCTAGGGACCAGTGGGAAACTGCTGCTCTTATTTATCATTTAGGAAGCATCTGTTCTTTGGTGAAATATCACCCTCGTGAACAAACACAATGTGGGTGTCTGACCTTTCCTGATGAACGTTGGCTTTGGCTTCTTTGTTCATTGTGAGGAGGGAAGCAGACCTGAGGAGCAGACATGAGTAAAAGGGACCTTTCCAAGAGGTCACTATCTTTGTGCCTGGGTGCTGACCCCTGAACCAGGGAGCAAGAACTGAGATGGGTTTGAGGCTGGAAATTAATATACCTAATAGTGTTATTCTGAGAGAATAAAACCATTCAGCATCTGCAGGTGCAAAATCTGGAAATGAAATCGGCCTCGCAGGTGCCAAGAACTGAAGGCAGGAATAGCTGTGGTCCCCCTCATCACCTCACTGCAGTCTTCCTCTGCAGAAACAGTTGGCACCTGACAGGCAGAGTGCAGCAGATGCAGCTGGCTCGACCTCGTAGGTGAGTCATAGGTGGTATCTGCTAACCTGTGGGGTTTGCAGTGATTTTTTTGTGAAGCTGGTGACTGGAATGGTCAAAGATGAAGGCTGAAATCTCCAGAAGGTACAAAAGAGGCACTGAAGCTTAAGAACCTGCATTTAGTCAGGGGCTGAATTTGCTACCTTACCTTCCCCTGGAACATGCTATTTCCCAGGGCTGTGCCTTGGTCCTCCACCAAAGAGACAGGCAGTTTTTTTCTCTGGGGACTCTTAAGAGGGCTCTTCAGAGGAGGAATATATCCTTCATGCAGACAGCTATTCCAATGGAAGAGGCTATTATTAATTGACCTCCTTCATTTTTAGTATTTTTCTGAGACATATTGTGGTCTAGGATTTATGTTGGGGACAGAGGACACAGAAATTGAACTGTGTAAGAACATTGCCTTGCAAAGCTAGTATTTTGTGGAGTCAGACTCAGGGGTCAACGTGGAGATAGGAGAGAAGTATGTTAGGCAAGATGGAGATAAACCCATTGGCATAAAATAAGAGGAATCTATGATGGGTTAGCAGATACCGCCTATGACTGGCTATGACAGATGCCTGAGTTGGATGTGGCTATGAGAGGTGCCTCTGCTGCAGATGGCTTGGGACCTGCAGAGACCATGAGCTTGGGGGTCAGCAGCAAAGAATGTGAGATAGACAGAGGGGAGCAAACCACTGCCTATTTCCAGCCCATAGGATAGGTCCTTACTGTAGTGTAAATGAGGCAGGGGGACCCTAGAATAAAAGGCAGCTTGAGGGTGAACTACGGGTAGCATGAGAATTTCCTTCTGAGGACAGTGACGAACCATTGACGTTTTCAGATTTTTAAATGCTTGTGGGCATTTAGTACTGTGACACTTTACAGTTTCTGTTGGGAGGGGCAGACAGACCAGAGGCAGGAAGATTAGTTAAGCAGCTGTTGCGCTAGGGCAACAGTGCCGGAAATGAATAGCTCAGAATCTACCAATTTCTATAGTCACCTTATGACTCATCACCAACTAGGGGTCTGCAAATGGATGAGCTGGAGACGTGGCAGGAGCATTACCAGGAAGGAAGTAAGGAAGGGACAAATAAGAGAAAGGAGACAGCCAGAAATATTTGCAATCTTGGAGCTGCTGAAAGGAGTCTGCCTCTCTTGTTCCCTTGACCTCTCTTTTTATCTCCTTTATTTGAAGCCGGAATCTCAGATTCTACAAAAGCATCAAGAACACACAAACACAGGAAAATCAATGCAAACTAGACAAGAGACCTTTCAAGGCTGGGGAGTGGAGATGACAGGAGGTCTCCATTAATTCCCTTTCACTTCAGGCAGATGGGCTAGGTGGGAGGCAGGGTGTGAGAACTGTGGTGGATCCAACTCAGACATCAACCATTCCACAGTTGAGTAACCTTGACCATGCTGATTAACACCTCCATGCCAGTTTCCTTATCTGAAAATGGGCTGTTGCCATCTTCTGATGTTACCCACACTAGGACCTTCTGAGAAAATGATCCTTAAATGTATTAGTCAGTGCTTGTTTCTTTTTCTTGTCACTGAAGGGGGCCTGATGGCCACTGCCTGCTGTGGCTAACCTGCTTCAATATGACTATCTTTTCCCTAGTTCAGATTTAATTGAAGATTATTACTTTAGAGTACCCTGGGCAAAGATTGATATCTGTGGGTGCCAGAAACCATTGCCACTTTAGTATGACTGAATTTTGATTTATTCCAGCTAGAGACCTCTTTACAAATGTTCCAGGATAATTCACTTGTTTTAGTATCAGGGCTCCTGTAGTCTAAAGAGGGGAATCATGCTTAGAAATTAAATCTCCTGCCTCCTAAACTTCTACCCTTTTAATTATTCATGGTACAAACTTACTTATTCTATTAATTGTTCTGGAAATAGGCAGGTCTAGAAGGACAGAGCTACCTGAGGAGAGAATGATGGACATCTGAGGGATGAACCACGGTTTCACCTTGTTTGAGGCTCTCCTCTCGAGTTCTGGAAACTGCCCAAGAGGAAGTGAGATGTTCATGGGCCTTCCCACAGCTGGCTGAGAAATGAGCGGTGGCAGGTGTGTACCTCTGGGCAAAATGCTTTATCTTTTTGAGCCTCAGTGACTACATAGGTGAAACAGGACCACTCTTACTCAGCAAGATGTCCTCAAATCATGGATTTACACGTGGCTATGCTGACTCTAATGCATAGTTTTCAATGGTTCTGAACCTCAAGGACAAGGCAGCAGTACCTTAGCACCACCTGAGTGTCCTTTGCATCCTCATTGATAAGCCTGTGCAGGCATTTTATCTTTGACCTCTGAGAGTATTGCATGTTTTTGCATTAAAAGTCCAGTAGCAGGCCATGGATCCTGTTCTAAGCATGACCACAGCCATCTTGTATGCAATGGGGGAACATACCCTCTTCCCAATTTTCTACTTCAACTCACCTCTAGAACTCTGTTTCTTGTGCCTCATGATCTACTGTGGTCCTCAGGAGAATACCTCATGCAACAGCTGCTGTGCCTGTTCCTACACCAGCCTAATCCATTCAGGGGTGTAATGAGGCTGGGCAACACGTCTTCCTTAGCTGTCTCCATGCCCACATTCCCTATTGGATTCTGTTCACCAAGAATTCCTCTTTCCTTGGTCAAAACAACAAAGTCTATAGATAGGGTAGTGTCAAAATATGGCTAATTCAACTTACCACACACTAGTGTACCATCTTGGGTGAATGATGTAAACTGTAGTCTTTAGCTTCTACATCTAGCAAAAGGGGGAGGATTGTAATACGCATATCCTAGGGTTGATGTTGAGATTAAATAAGTGAATATAACCTGGTGCGTGGTAATTGGTCAATAAATATGAGTGACTCAATTATAGGTCAGATGCATTTTGGAAAGAAGTGTGCATTGTACTCTGCCCACTGGGAGCTCCTGAATTGAGCTAAGTCCATTTTATTTTCTCCCTAAAGTGTGTGCTATTCTCTGCTGGTCATTAGACACAATGTTATCATCTTTCCTTAGTGATGTGGAACTAGTAGGTTGAAGGAGTCTCCTGGGAGCTGAGCAATGAAACATATTGATAATTTCCATGGTGATGAGCAGGGATAGAGAGGCAAATTCTGTGTTCTGGTGATTAAGGTTTATGGACCTTTTATAGGTTGGGTGTCCTAAGAAGCTGATTCCAAGAAAGAGACAACCGGGCAGGTGTTTATAAGGAATATTCTTGTGGAAGATGGAATATGCAGAGGAAGAAGCTGACCTGGGTTGCAGATCTAAAGGGAGTCTGCACTGACCCATAAGACTCTGGATATTTCATAGTGGTTTAGCGTTACCTTGAGTTAACAACAGAAAACAGCGTAGCCTCCTTCACACCATGACCGAACTGAGAAGGAAAATGACCTAAGAAAGATAACATCTCTTCAGCACAGGGTAATTTCTAGCTGAGTGCCTTCTTCTACCCTGACTCCAAGGAGTCATCTGTTCACTCATTGATCACTCCTACTTGTAAAGGCAAGGAGCATGCTTGGTGGATCTCTGTCTTCTGAACATCTAGTCCAATGCCTCTTGCAGACTGTGTGCTATAAATTGCTTACCTAATATGCACACAGAATGCAGCTACTTCATAGCCACATCACATGAGCTCCCAATGTCCTTTCTGGGTACAGTCATCTGTGAATTTGCAGTTCCCAGGCTGCCAGTTAGTTGATGAGGGGTTGCAATTCATTGAGCCCATGTTGCTGAACACCTACTCAGTTCCAGATTTCGTGCATAGCTCTTGACATGGAGTGGTGTCCCTGCTCTCAGAGAGCTTCTGTTCTGACAGACTGACTCTCACGCACCTTCTATCACCCAAATGTGAGAAGGGACATGCTTTGTGCCTGAGCAAAGAGCAAAGATAATGCCTGTGATATACAGAAGGACATGGTCACAGCCATGTGATGGAGGAGAATCAGGAAAAGAACTTCTCAAATGCAAAGGCAGTGGACTCAGATTTGAAGCACGAACAGGATATGGATAGGGAGGGCCACATTCTGGGAAGTCAAAGCATGTCTGTCATAATGTCTAAGTTCATTTTTTCCTTCACATACTATGAATCTTTTTCTTTTGTACCATCAGGAAACACCACCCAAAATATATTTCATGAAATTTGGGTTTCGGAAGGTAGTAAAAGATGAAGTTCTTCAAAAATTACAAATTCTCTAGGTAAATAAAGCTTAGTTTTACAAAGCTGACCATGACCTTTTGCTGTGGACCTTTGCAGAAGCTGAAAGGTACGATGGGGAGACAGAGCAGGGCACCATCCTGGGCAGCTGGGGCTCACAGTGCATTTATTCCTTGGCTTACACTTATGCAAATGCCTCTCCAGGGCCCTGGTGGGGATACACAGCCAGGGAGAAGGCTCTCAAGGCCATTTGTAGGAAACAAAGGATCAGGCTTACGACTTCACTCTCCCAGGCTAAACCTGTAGGAGGGGAAGGAGCCCAGCACTGTGACACTGTGTACCTCTCCAGGAGGGTGTGTGACTGACCACCCTGTCACTGCACAGAAAGAAAGGGTGACACTCAGAGAGGCCAAAGGACTTGCCCAAGGTCACACAGGTTGAAAGCTGCCAGGTCAGGGTTTGAATTTGGAGGCATCCATCCCAGTGCCCATGTTTTTGCCTGCCAACTGTGCTACATGGCAACTCCAGGTTTCTTCTGATTGAGCTTCCTAGATTACTGGAGTCCCTGCTCTGAGCAATCCCTGTGACCTCAGACTCAGTCACTTACCTTTCCCGCAGAGGAGTCAACTCCCATGGCTCCTCTTTACTTTGGCTTTCAGAGTGACCACAGGACCCAGGATTCTGTCTACCCCTCCACCCCCTACCTTTACTCCTATTTGTCTGCCATCACCCTTAGCTCCCACAAGCCTTCGACATGATGGACCTAATTCTGGCCTCCCCTTACAGTCCACACCCAGCAGGGGAAGGTGCTGTTTTATAGGAAGGAAGGAAGCACAGACACACTAAATTACCAAGTGGACTAAAGCTTCCTATGGGTGGAAGGTTTTTTTTTTCTTTTAAAATTCCTTCCTTGATTTTTGGGCTGTCAGAGGCTGTTTTTAAATTTTATGTTTTCCGGTCTTTTAGCATTCTGCCTGGGTTGTTCTCACACTTTACTGGGCAATTTTCAAACATTATACTTCAGTCCTGCCAGACGTTGGGGGTGGGGAGATCAATGTTCCTGGACTGTGAAGGTTGTAGAGTCTGGGAAAACAAGTTTGAGGAGCACTTATGGCTGGGCAAATGCCTCATAGGAGCCTTCCCTGATTGCACCCCAAGGTTGGAATTTGCCTCTTTCTCATCCTGAAGCATCTCTCTCTGGGAAGCAGCCTTGCCAGTGGTTACTCAGCTCCAAGAACCTCACTGCAGGTCCCTCCTTCCCCGTGAGGTCTTGACCCTCTGCGCTCTCCCTCTTTCATCCTGTAATGAGGGAGACTGCAGTCACTTATTAGGGCTACTGCAAAGAGTGGGTCATCGGTATAAAACACTTAGATCATGTGTTGAGAAACACTGGCTAACGTAATCCTGACAGCTTCTATTTTTTGATTCCTTGTTGTAGACCTAAACTGTAGCAACTGTTTAACTTTTTTGGGAGCAGTGCTGAGTCTAGATATTGACTTCATTTGAAAGAGGAAGAAAACATGTCTCCACTAAGTTGAGTAATTTTCCCAGCATCGCATAGCTGGTCAAAAGAGATCAAGAATTAAACCCTGAAATATTGAACTTCATTGTCAAAGCACGCTGCTTGCTAGCTTGTATTAAAGATCTGAGTAGATGCTTTCTGTCCCTTATGTGATTCTGGGTCTGCAGAGAGAGAGAGAGAGAGAGAGAGAGAAAGAGAGAGAGAGAGAGAGAGAGAGAGAGAGAGAGAGAGAGAGAGAGCGCGCAGAACACTACCTTGTTCACCTTTGTTGTTCCCAGAGCTTCTAGCATGGAACACAGTTGTACAGATATTTATGAAATAAGAGAGTAGTCTCTAACAGAAAAGAGGATGACATTTATTGAGTCCCTACTGTGTGCCAGACAGTGTCAAATGTCTTTTCAATCTCACAGCAGGTATTATCTTTGTTTTACAGC
>PVKN010032668.1:0-12215 GCA_004027915.1 Capromys pilorides
AGAAGTGAATGGAAGAGGTTGACCTCACATGTCTATCCAAACAGAAGTAGCTAGAGCTTGAAGTGCAGATTGTCGTTCCAACAAGTAGTGCAACCCTTGCATAATCACTTCAGTGCCCTATAATCAGGTTGCATTACAGATTGCCAGCATGGACTTCCCTAAAGATAACACTGTGAAACATTGCCTGGTCTACAAATTTCAGTGCTACTCTATGGGAAAGAAAAGGCCAGCAGGGCCGGCGAGATGGTTCAGTGGTCTAAAGCGCCTGCTTAGGAGGGCTCAGGCAACTGCGGGGACTGCAGTTCGATCCCCGGCACCACATGCTGCGCCAGTGCCACCACCAGGCAGGCTGAGCCAGCCACAAAATGAATAAATAAAGAAACAAACAAACACAACAAGCAAACAAATAAATAAATAAATAAAATTAAAAAAAAAAAAAAAAGAAAAGGCCAGCAGAGATCTGACGGTTTCATGGATAAAAGTTTCATGTTAGAAACTAAACTGTCTTAACCAAAATTTCCTGTACTTTACTCTAGTGTTTGTACAAAAGACTTTTCATTAGACCATTGTGCAGGACACAGTGTGAAAATTTCTGAGGTTTCTGTTGTGAATGGTTGTTTCCCATGGGAAGAACCAAGCAGCCCTTTGCAAAGAAAGCTAATAGATAGTTCTCAATGTTTCACTACAAACCAGTCTATGTTACAGATCTAGCTGAAATTTCAGAGTGCTGCTTCTATATTCTGGAAGCTTGCACAACAATATATTCATTGGTTTATTGTATCTCATAGAAGTGAATGGCAGTGTGTGACCCAGGTTCGGGTCCTAACAAGCAGCTACTAGAGCATGCACTGTATAATATGTTTTGGATTTTTTTAAAGGCTTGTTTTGCTCAATACACATTTAAAAGTTTCTAAATTTTTTCATGTCTGGTCAAGCTGAGACTTTTAAGAACTTCATTTTTAATTTCTAATAAAAGTTTACAATTTTTTTTTCTTCAAAAAAGTTATCAAACTGCAAGCACCTGTTAATATGGGTCTTAAATAATTTAAAAACAGAAAGAAGCTGATTTTCCAAACAGAATTTATAATAGTGTTTACACCCCAATATATTGATAAGACCACCTTATAAATGCAGGTTGGAACCTGGGCCTGCTGTGCTGGCCCTGCTCCCAAAGCACACTGAGATAGCTATTAAGACTGGGCAAGATGGTGTGCACCTATAAACCCAGCTCTTGGGAGGCTGTGAACAGGCAGATCACTATGACTCCAATCTAATAGTGAGACCCTGAACACCCTGTGGACTCTTTCCTCAAAAATACCAAAAAAAGAAAAGAAAGAAAAAAGAAAAAAAAAAAGTTAAATAATGATAAGACCATTGGGCTGCCTACAGCTGAATAGAAGTTAACTACTTCAAGTAGTTTCTCCCTCAAGCAGAACTCATAATGTTGGAAGGTAAAATCCTTCCTAATCATGTAGCCTGTAAGTGCTTGCTGCAGCTTCTGCCTATCTACATTACATGTTTGTAGAGATTAAGTTTCTGATATTTCTATTAAGAATGGAAATTTGGCATAGGGAAAGTCTTGTAGTCTTGAGATAAACAAAGGGTCTGGACAGGCAGTATTTCACTGAAAACCAGTCTATGTTGGAGGTTTAACAGGTTTTCCAGAACAATGCTGCTGTATTCCTGAAGCTTTCACAGTAATATATACAATGGTTCATTGTGCCTCATAGAAGTGAATGGCACAGTGTGGTGTCAAGCACAGTGTCTATGAACTGTGTAAGGACATCCTCACAGCCAGTATCACAGTCTATATGTACTCACTGGAGTGTCTTTATAGTAACATTGCATATTTCCAGAGTGCACTTTGGGCTGCAGAAATGCAGTTCAGCATTATAAGAAAGAAATGGTCTGCAGATGACAAATCCAGGTCAGAAGCCAAGATGGCTTTCAAAAAAGTTTCTACACATATCTCACAGATCTATAGAAGACATTACTAAAATTCAGATAGAACCAGAAGATACCTAGAATAGCAAAGGCTATCATGGGTGTCTCAGTTACTCTTCTCTCATTGCTGGGACAAATATCCAACACCCAACATGAAGGAAGGAAAGGTTTATTTAGCAATCACAGTTACTGGAGGTTTCAGTTCATACTTGTCTGTCTCCAAGGCAAACTTACACATGAAAGAGAGTGACAGTTCATGGTGGTGGAACAATTGCAACAGAGGCAACAGATAGAGACGTCTGTCTCTCTGTCTTTTTCAGGGTGAGTCTCTTTGCCTCAGGGTGAGTGTAACACTACTCACACCCATAATCCCACCAGTACTAAGACCCATAATTCCTTCAGTACTAAAACACATAACGCCAGTGGATCATGAGTCAGTTTCAAGCTCTAGAAGTGACTACACCATTGATTGCATAAGGCTTGGGGCGGGGGGAACAACTAGACCAAAACCATAACACTGAGCAACAAAGGAAAGGCAGAAGGCATCACAGTCCCTGACTTGAAATTATACTACAAAACTACTATGATAAAATCATCATGGTCCTGGCAAAGAACAGACATAAGGATCAATGGAACAGATGAGAAGATGTAAACACATCCCCAAACACACTAAGCCACTTTTTCTTTGGCCAAGAGGCCAAACTTGTTTGCTGGAAGAAAGCCACTTTTTGGCTGGCTCTACCCACTCTGAGGGTGGAGCTAATATGGCATGTGGTACCGGGGATTAAACCATGGTCCTCTGTGCCTGCCTAAGCTTGTGTAAGCAAGCACTTTAGACCTCTGAGCTATCTTGCTAGCCCAAAAAAAGCCATTTTTAATAAATGGTGCTGAAAAAACTGGCTTTCCACACGCTAAAAACTTAAACTAGACCCGTATCTGTCACAATGAAGTAAAAGAAAGTCAAAATGGATCAAAGATCTAAGTATTAAAACAGAAACACTAAATCCACTGAAAGAGAAAGTATGTAGAAATCTTGAAGACATAGGGATAGGCAGAAAGTTCATAAACAAAACCCAGACTGCATGGACATATACAAAGAATCAATAACTGGGATCTCTTCTTATCAAAAAGCTTTTGCACATTAAAAGAAATCACCAACAGACTGAAAAGAAAATCCATGAATTGGGAAAAAAATTCTAGTCAGCTGTCCCTCAAACAAAGTATTTCTATCTAGAACATATAAAGAATTTAAAAAGTCAGAGTCTCCAAATTCAAAGATCCAATTCAGAAATGGGCATCTGAGATGAATACAAACTTCTCAGATGAAAAAAAACACAAATAGCAAACAAATACATGAAAAACTGCTCAACGTGATTGGTCATTCGAGAAGTACAAATTAAAACACTGAAATTCAACCCAGAAAGAATAGCTGTCATCAAAAAATCAATCAATAACAAATGCTGGCAGGGCTGTGGAGAAATAGAAACTGTTTTCCACTGTTGGTGGGAGTATAGACGCATAAAATCACTGTGAAAATGTGTGTGGAGATTCCTCAAAATGACTAGAATTAGTCCTGCCCCTCTTGCACACTAAAAGGGCAACTGAGACTGAGTATGGTGGTACGCACCTATAATCCCAGCACTTGAGAGGCTGAAAACAAGAGGGTCACTATAAGTCTGATCTGTGTAGTGAGACCTTATAGTAAAACACAAATAATAATAATAATAATAATAATAGTAGTAGTAGTAGTAGTAGTAGTAGTAGTAGTAGTAGTAGTAATAATAATATTAATAATAAGTTCCATGAGATCCGGCTATTTCCTTTATAGTTGTCTTCCCATAAGAATTAAAACCATCATTCCCTACTTTAGTTAATTTTTTATTGTTGAGACAAAATATCTGGCACCTAAAGTTAAAACAGGAAATGTCTATTTTATCTCACAGTTTGTAGAGGTTTCAGTTCATATTTGGCTGGATCTAAGGCAGACTAGGGGGCCCGAAGGGCATCACAGAATTGAAATAGCTCATAATGGACAGAAGGTAGGAAGGCAGATAAGCAGTGGAGCAGCAAGCAACCATCTTTTTTTCTGTATATGCTTGATTAGCTACCTTCCATTAGGGTGGGCAGCACTCACACCCAGGGTGTGAAAGCCTTAATCCTACTCAGGACTCTCCCAAACCAATAAGTGGACTAATTTAATAATCCCAGCATCACACAATCTAGAACCAGACACATCTGAAAAGCTTCACCTGTGAGTGCGTGAGACGCTGGGGAGACATAGATGCAAACCATAACATAAACCTCATAGTCCACCTCTTTCAATCAGTCCCCACTCTCTAAGAGTAGGTCAGCTATAACACCTCCATAACCCAGCCATATTCCAAGTATATGAGGTTTTGAGGGTCGTTTTAAATCTAAACTGTAACATTCTCATTTTTAGGTTAAAACACAAACTCTTACACCATCTTCTACATTGAAGTCAAATTGTATCATATGATCCAGCACAGTCCAGTAGCAGGACCTAGAACTACTCATTAAACATTTATTATTTCTCATTTTTCTCAAATTCATTTACTGTGGGATTATTTCATACATGTAGTGCCTGGCAAATAGAAAGTGTTGTAGGCAGCTGAATTAGATAGAAACATTATAGGCAGTCAGACAGGGCCTGGCCCTCAAGGATGACATGGAAGACAAGGTGACTTTACAACTACAGACAGACACTGCTCTGCCATGGGCCAGGTCTCAAGACAAGAGTAAACAAATACAACTACATACATCCCCAGGGATGGGCATCAAGGATTGATATTCTAAGTAGGTATCAACCACCTTGAAAGAGGCCGGAAAGAGTCATGAGCCCAAGCTCAACATATGCTGTTCTTGCCCACTTGCTACATGACTTGCTTTCCCATTGGATTCTGATTTTGATCAATGTTAAGTGAACAATGGTGCTTGTAATCTCATTGGATGACCGTAGTCTTTGTCCCACCTTATATCCACCTAATCGAGTTCACATGTCTTCTCCTCTATAAAAGTCCCTGGAAGAGACAGCTTCCCAGGGACACCTACTCAGGCCCCCTCTCCTGTCCTTCTCTTGGACAGGAGCTTTCTTTCCCTCAATAAATATGTTGTTCTCATTACCTCCATTTGTTCCTAAAATTCATTCTTTGGTTTTAGAGAACACAAACTCATACCAGGTACTTTTCAGGTTGGGGATTGGTTTTTCCTATATCATTTGGAGGTTTCCTATTTGAGGTCATCCACCCCAGATCAGCTTTTTTTCTTCCTGCATCAAAAGGACTTAATGTTGAAAAGAGAAGGCATTTAAAATCCCACATTTAAAAAAATGGGGCCATCCTGATAGCTCATCAGATTAAAGTGCCTGCTTAGGCAGAATCAGGGATAAGGATTTGATACCCAGTGTGTTTTGCCAACCCTGCCCCCAGAGTGACTGAGACTGCAGTTGAGACTGGGTGTGGTGGCCCATGCCTGTAATTCCAGCAACTTGAGTAGCTAAAAACAGGAGAATCATAATGAGTCTGATCTGTGTAGTGAGACCATGTAGACCCTGTACTAAATACAGCATCATCATCGTCATCATCATCATCATCATCAGAACATTAAAAAATGTTCTTCCTTAAAACCTAATACTGTCAGGATACAATGGTTCTGTTTCCAGATACTATTCAAGGGCCAGACTAACCTAGCATTATCCTTAGCAATCATAGTGAAGCAGTAGCTTTTGTCCCTGTAAGGAAAGTTTTGTAATTTTGTGTTTTCATAACATCCTGTTACGTCTGAGCATGGCTACCAAGGCACAAAACTGTTGCATCTTGACAAACTGATTTGTTCTCCTTTGGCCCACACACAAGTTGCATGCAACCCTCTTGGCCAAGTGCATAAAAGCTAGAATCTGGGGCCAGCCAAGTAGCTCAACAGATTAAAGGTGAAACAGTGGCCAGGTTCAAACCTGATGTGCTGGCCCCACCCCTGGAACACACTGAGACAGTGATTCAGACTGGGCATGGTGGCGCACACCAGTAATCCCAGCTCTTGGAAAGCTAAAAACATGAGTCTGATCTATGTAGTGAGACCCTGTAGAACATATACTAAAAAAAAAAAAAAAAAAAAAGCCTGGAATCTGTCCTTTATCCTTTGCTCAGCCACATACAATTTATCAGCTGAGCTGTTGCACACTCAAAAATTAAATTCTTCTGCCAGGTGTGGTGGTGCATGCCTATAATCCCAGCACTTGTGAAGCTCAAGCAGGAGGATCAGTGTGGGTTCAAGACTAGCCTGGGCTACAAAAGTGAGCTCAAGGCCAGCCTGAACTGCATAGTGAGACCCTGTCTCAAAAAAGACAAAAAAAGAAAAAAGAAAAAAAAAATTAAATTTAAATTCTTCTGTTTCCCGTTTGGCCTCTTCCATCTCTTAATTCCCCCAATAATGCAACGTTGGTAAGCTGCATTTCAGTTTTCTTCTGTAAAATGTAAAGTGGGGTTGTATTTGAGGGTTACTTGAATATCTCAGTTAGAACAGTGCTGAGCATATGGTACTAACGAATGTTAAGTGTTTCTATAATCCTTAGCAAATCAGGACCTTAGGACTCCATTTTTATGATTCCTAAAGTTTGTAGGAGAAGCTTCTAGTTCATGAGTTGTTACAAAAAAATGGAAATTCTAGAAAAATGTACAGTAGAAGGGACAGAGAACACAGACAGAAGAGCCAATTTGGCTCCTATTTTAAATCTGGAGGAGACTTGAGTCTCATTCATGGCAGACAGCCAGAATTCTTTAGTGAGAGTAAGATCAGAGTCTCAAGTTGTAGGTGAAAATGAATATTTGTTTGAAAGACAGTAGAGAAACATTTAGGTACAGAAACCGTCAGAAATTTTGATACAACTAAGTTCTGTTAGAACATGAAAACTGTGAGACTCAAAGCTGATTTGCCCATAAACTTGTACCTTGGGAATTTCTATAATGTCTGTTGACCCAAAACCTGTCAAATTAAAAACTTCAGAGAGCCTCTGAATTTCTTCAGCAGTAGCTGAAGTACAAAAAAAAAAAAAGGCATCCTAGACCCTGAATGTGAAGGGCTGTGGTGGGGTGAGATGTTTTGAGTCAAGTACCTGGGTGACAGTTGGGTGGGCTGGTGGGTGGAACTCTGGTTATGATTGGCTCCTAGTAACTTGGTGACCACAGAATGTGTTCCAGTTAGCAGGTGCTGGCCTAGGGTTTCAGTTGGTAGGAAGTGGCCAAAGAAGAAAGTGTTCTGACTTACTTACTGGACAGTGGCTGCCTCTCAACACTTGTAGGACCTCTACCCTTTTTAAAATCCATATCACAGTCTCACAGAAGACTAGTCAGCATTAACGGATTGGGAAACGTGTGGCCAAGTGTCTTCTGGGCAGGGGCCAGGAGAAGAAAGAGCAGGTGAGACTGTGCTTGTTGAGTACAGCTGAATGAATGTGTAGTGGTGTCCCATGGGGAACAGTGCAACATGCTGCAGGACCCCCAATGCCAGACTCAAGGTCGGTCGGAGCAAGCATTCAGGCAAGCCACAGTGCAAGACTGAGATCTGTAGGGCAGTAGCTGGAGATTCAGCACCAGCACTTGCTTCCCAAGAAACTGAGGAGCTTTTCATGGGAAGGAGGGATGGTTACCACCTGTACCACATCAGCGACTGGGAGACTCCCAAAGGTAAGGAGGTAGGGAGGATATCTTCTGCCCTCAGGTGAAGGCCTCACCTTCTGAGACCTCAGGGTTCTGAGTATATTGGGGCCTCTTCCTACCTGGGACTGGTGTTCTTGGTGCTGGGCACTTGTGACAGGGTTTTCAAGCTGAAAGCTAGAGAGAAAAACCCAAATATTTTTTGAAAGTGAACAATCTAGATAACAAGTGGGTTCTTGAAGACATTTTGTTGTTATTTTTTTATGTTGAAGTGCTGGAGTTTGAACCCAAGACCTTCACACTTAGCTCTATCTTTAGCCTTTTGTTAAAAATTTTATTCTAAGATAGGATCTTTCTATATCACTTAAGTTTCCCAGGTTTCAACTTGGAATGCTTTTGTCTCATTCTCTCTGCAAGCTGGGTTTACAGAGTAACAAATACTAAGTCCTGTTGAATGGAAAATATTGTATCAGGAAGATGGTATGAGTCCAGTTGGCCCATTTATTTCATTTCAGTGACAGAATTTATTTCATTACTATATAGGAAACATCTTAAAGTTCTTCTTCATTTTAAATTTAGTTGGGCTCTTTGTTTGTTTGCTAGACCAATTAAGCCTTGTGTTGGATAT
The DNA here is from genome assembly GCA_004027915.1 of Capromys pilorides. Taxonomy (NCBI): domain Eukaryota; kingdom Metazoa; phylum Chordata; class Mammalia; order Rodentia; family Capromyidae; genus Capromys; species Capromys pilorides. Next base: position 8,242 of record PVKN010032668.1, read on the forward strand.
GGCTTTGCAACTTCAGAATATTCAAAACACATCTTTTTCTTAATTTTGGGGAAGGATCTACAGGATATTCAGTGTTTCACTACTAGATCAGACTTGTAATGATCTGCTTGTTTACAGCCTCCCGAGAGCTGGGATTACAGGTGTGCCACCATGCCCAGTCTCAATTGCCAACTCAGTGTACCCCAGGGGTGGGGCCAGAATGGCAGGTGAACCCGCAACCCCAGAACCTGCACGCAGGCACTTTAATCCACTGAGCTATTTGACCCACCCTTCAAAACACATTGAAGAAAGAAAAATTTATGTTTTAAACCTTTAAACACAAGGCATGTAAGTATTTCTGAAAACTTATTCTGCTCTGATGTAAAATAAGCCTCTGATTAATCTTACAAAAAGTTAACAGAGAACTAATATGTAATGTTTAAATTTATTCTCAATATAATCTATTTATAATACTTTAAGAATGGCATTAGAAGTTTACTTAGATAATTCCAACTTAGTTGTGCTGATGCCCTGAAAAGAAATTTTATTTGCAGTTAAATAATATAAAAAAGGTTATATATTAGGTGTGCACCTCAAGTTTTGTGATCTAAATTAAATGGTTATGGCATATATATATATATATATATATATATATATATATATATAGAGAGAGAGAGAGAGAGAGAGAGAGAGAGAGGAGGGGGGAAACACAAATATATGACTTTTATGATTTCTGATATGTTCTCATATGATGTGCATTACTTTGACTCTTCCCAGTAACAAAGGAAGCCCGTGCATTCCCTGTGTATTGCTGATTAAGAAGCCAAAGTGGGAAATCAGAGTGTAAAACAGCATCTGGCATCTGGCTAACTTCTACCACAGAGTGATATAGAGGTGATACACATGACAAATTCAGTTCTTGAGCAAAACCTTTTCAGAACACATTTTATATTTCACCTTTAACTTAGAGCCCTCTCTCAGAACTTACTCTCATCTTCCTTAATTCCACTTAGATTTTTGCACAATTCATGGTCTCTGTCACATGTATATGTATTTATTTTAGTGGATAAGAATACAAGTAAATGTAACAAAATTGTATGAATTTACTAGTGAAGCCAATGGATTTCTTCTGGGAACTGATTTGAAATGGGGTGGACAATGGAATTAAGAAGAAACTTACAACTGAATAGGCAGGTATGGGATAATGGTAAACACCAAGTCTGAGATACTGAAGAATACTTTGTGAGCATAGAGTGTTGTTTTATGCTTAAGGATATGATGGTGAAATTCTCATTTCTATTTATCTTGGAAAATGGAATGTTTAGAGCCCGGATGTAGCTCATTTCAGTAGCATTCATAGAGCAAGAAGTTGGATCACCAGCAGTGCAGGGAAAGTAAAATGTTGCTGTTCACTAAAGTGATAAGAATCCTCAGCTCCAAAATTTGGCTATTATTCTTAAGTTTGCATAAAAATGGCACCAAATGTTGAATATACAGTAGAGATACAGTAGCCCTTTGCTATTTAATGGTTCAACTTTCATGGCTTCGCTATTGCATGGGTTTTCCAAAATTTTAATCTAAATTATTTAGCATGGATTTTTCTCTATATCATGGAATTTCATGGTCCTGTATAGTAGCATATATTTATTTAAGTGCATAGTATTTATGGTTTTAAAGATTTTTGATTAAAAATTTTAAATATATTAAAAATACCCAGGAGGAGAATAACTGGATTGAATGGGATTTCCAGTCCTAGTTTTTGGACCAGTCTCCACACTGATTTCCATAGTGACTGTACCAGTCTACATTCTCCTCAGTAGTGGAAAAGGGTTCCTTTTTCCCTAAAGCCTCTCCAACATTTGTTATTTGATTTCTTTATGATAGCCATTCTTTCTGGTGTGAGATGATATCTCATTTTTTAAAATGTATTTAGTTTTTGCAAGGTCTCACTATACAGTTTGAACTTGTAATGACCCTCCTGCTTTCAGCCTGACCAGGGTTGGGATTACAGGTGTGGGATACCGCACCTGGACTCTGGTCAGCTCACCTTGCCCAGGGAGCTGGAGCTGCATGTGGTGCTAAGGATCAAACCATAGTCCTCGCACTTGCCTAAGCTTGCCTAAACATGAGCTTAAATCCACTGAGCTATCTTGCCAGCCCCTAATTGTTGTTTTAGTTTATAATTCTCAAATTATTAGTGCTGTTGTGCATTTTGTAATATATTTACTTGCCACTTGTATTTCTTCCTATGAGAAGTGTGTGTTCATCTCAGATGCCTATTTTTGGAATGGGTCTTTAAAGTTTTAGGGTCAGTTATTTTCCCAAAAGAACTGAAAACATACCATAGTGATACATGTGTACCCATGTTTATAGCAGCACAATTTGTCATAGTCAAATCTTGGAAACAAGTAAATGCCCATCACTTGAGGAATGAATGAAAAAGATGTGGTATTTTTATACAATGGAGCACTACTCAGCTATAAAGAAAGATAAACTCAAAGCCTTTATATGTAAGTAGATACAACTGGAGGCTGTATTAAATCAGACCCACATGTGTAAATATCATATTGTTTCCCTAGTTTAAGAACCTGAAAGTATATGATAAAAGCAGTTACACCTTTTTACACAGAAATTTAGAAATCTAAGTATATACGAAATTGTAACCTGTCAATTCAATGGTTATTTTTCTTAGTCTCTTACTCTCATTTAATACTCTTTTTTGTTTTCTTGTAAACCAGCCATTTACTTGAGAGAGAGTATAATAGTAACTGAAATTACGTTAGAAGCAACACACATCTAAAAGACCAGAATGACAGGCATTCCAAACATAGTTTTAGTGTTACACATTGCTATCCTCAGTGTGAGAAAAATATGTAACTGCTTTTATCATATTCTATAGAGATTTATTATAATATCAACAATTGATAGATAATACCAAATCCAAGTTAAGTCTAAGATGTTTGATACTCAGAAAGACAGTGATGTTAAGCTCAAGTACCTACATTACAGAATAATAGTATCACTAGGCTTTTCTTCTGGAGGGTTAAGAATATAAGTTTACAGACCAAAAATTGGAGAAATAGAAGGGTTGCAAGGATAGCCAATATTTTGTCCCTAGCCCTTCAAGGTCAGTGAGGACTCAGGACAGAACAGAACCTATGCTATAACACCCTATAACTCAGTGGTTTCCCAAATTTTCTGTTCAAGGAGACTATGGGGCTACAGAGGAAAAGGATTAAAGATATATAGTGTGCCTAAGGAGAGTCACCTAGAGGAAAAACATTCTCTCAGGCTTTCACAGAGAGCAAACTAGTCAAGCAATGGCTGTGACTCATCCAGATGGCTTACACTGACAACAGTTCTACAAATCACTGTACATGGTCTCAAAGTAAATCCTGAGGGGATTTGATTGACCTTGGAAGACACAAAAGTTACATGTTTTGCTATACAGGTCTTGTTTTAGCTTGCCCTTTAACCACCCAGCAGAAAAGTTTAACTACAAGGCATAAAACGTAAAGCTACATTAGTAAGTTGAGCTGTAAAAGGCTGAAATGAACAGCTTCCAACATTGCCAGTTTTGCCAATCACCCACGGCGATTATGGTACATTGGATTATGTATACAACTACTTTCTCCTAGTTCAATGAGAAGAATTTTTTTGTACCAATAATGATTAGAAAAATTATCACGTCTACACCCTGTGCTCTGTATAACTACCAGGAGGACAGCAAAAGGTATTGTATCAAGTACTGGGAATGTACTACTAACGTGGTGTTTTGAAACTGTCACATCGTTATTTCTTATTAAAAGTAATAAAAAAAGAACCTGAAAGAATAAATAAAACCTGAAAGGTATAATGGATATAGTAAAACAAAAAAACTGAATTAAGAATTAAACAATGAAGACAAGAGAAAGGAGAAAAGATAGCAAAAAAAGGAAGGGTGGAAACATGCAAGTATATATACATAATGTCTGAGATGATTATACTACGGATTT
>PVKN010032669.1:0-12215 GCA_004027915.1 Capromys pilorides
TGCTTTTCAGTCGTACAGTATCAATTGACATCAGACACGGTCTCAAGCAAGCAAGGGTGACACTGAAGGCAATGGCTCTCTAGCGTGGGGAACTGTGTCTTACAAACTGCACAGCCAATATGTACCACAGGGCCACGTCTTCTTAGAATGTGTGGTTCATAGTCTTCTCTTAAAAGATGGTCTACATTCTCTCCTTCTGCCTGCTGGATCTTTTTAACTGCCTTGAGACACAGAATTCCAATGACGTGAACCAATGAGCTTCTCTGCTGATGAGAACAAGCAGGCCCATGTCAGGAGAGCCAGCATGACAAAATTCTCCAGGACACCGAGCAGTGAACCATCTCCCCCTCTGGAGCCAGGAAGCGATACTTAAAGAGAGAGCCAGAGCTCCTCCAAAGCTAACCATAGCCATTCTCAGCAACAACAAAGCATTAAACTCCTCCAACAATGAGAACACCAGAGTTCATATCAGGAAAGCCAGCATGAAAGCTCCTAAAAGACAACCAACAGCTCCCTGAAGACCAACAGCTGCCTAACAACACATCTTCCTCTCCAATTCTGCTTCTTATGCTGCCAACAACAATCTCCATGGGGGCCTCCCACACCCTGCACCATGCTGGTTCAGTTCAGCTGGGTGTTACAAGTTGGCCATCAGTTGTCAAGCCACAATGGTACCCAAAAGTAACCTAGAGCTATTTTTGAAGTGTCCTTTTTCCTTGTTGCACAAGTCCGTTGATCCTCTGTCACTCAAGCTCCAGAACTTCCTCTTGGGTTACAACAATCACTTCCCAAGGTCCGCATCATCTCCCCCACATCCTATATCTGTGGTGCTGATGGTCATCTTTCTTAAGGGTAAAGTGGATGTTGTGGGGCCCACGTACACATCCTATGCTTTTTGGTGTAGACCCAAACTCTACGTCTTGGCTCCAGTCTCCGTTCCCAAGGCTTGCGTCATCCATTCTATATTCCAACTGCACTTTAGTGCTGATGTGAGCAACTTTTGAAACCTGCATGCCTGTACACACTGCTTCCTCTCTGACACATGTGTCCCTTCACACACCACCCTCACCTCCTCATGGATAAGATCACTGGCTCTTGAAGTGAGATTGGGCACCGCTCCCTCAGCCTTTCCTCTCTCTCCTGGTTTCGGCACCCACTTTGTATGCTAATGGGATCCTCTGTGTTTATCTCATTGGACATATTTTTACACCAGGCCACTAAACTTTGTTCTCCTGTTAATTTCATACTAGACAGAAAGTCCTGGGGGATAGGGTCTGGGTTTTTTTTTTCTCCCAGCACTATACCCTTGCATTCAACATAATACCTTCCTTTTCACTGTAGGTATGCTCAATAGGCTTAGTAAATAAACACTTCTGGGTTTTGAATTTCATCTTGGTTTGAAGTGAACTATGACAAATGAATGTTAATTTCTGAGTACATGCTGTCCCCAAGCTAATGTAGTTCAACTTATGACTTTTCTGCTTTATAATGGTGCAAAAGGGATGGACGCTCTATAGAACTCTCATTCTGGATTTCAGATTTTGACTTTCTACCAGGCTACAACTCATCTATTGCATGACAGTCTCTCTCAGCCTCCTGGCAGGAAGCCAGAGCTTCCAGTGAGTTCCTTCATCCTAAGGGAAAACAACTGACTCTCTAGTACACTGTGTGTTACTGAGCCAGAATGTTTATGGGGCCAGGTGTCTGAAGTGTATTTCTGACTTATAGTATTCTCAACTTATGGTGGGTCGATTAGACACTACTCCCATTGTAAGTCAAAGACCATGTTTACAAGATATTCCGAGTTGTGCATCTTAAAGTTTGGCCCCTTTTGTCTTCCCCATACCCTTTTTCCTGTCTTGAATGTCAGCATCAGCCTGTGTCAGGAGCTCCATTTTCAGAGACTCCGTGGCTTGGCTTGCACCACTCTTCTCAGGCAGAAGTAAGAAAGAACTGCCAGCAGATTGCATAATATTTCCCTGTGGTCACCTTTGTCCACAGGGCACATTTACAGTGAACCCAGTGTATCTCAGCAACAGGGGACCCCAATGAGAATAGAGGTCCCAGGATACCCTTCTCTGTGGCCTCTCCATGTATTCATTAGGCTGCACACAGCTAACTTTAAAAGCCCATTGCTTAATCTAAAAATCTGTATTAGGAATAAGAAACTACTTTTTAATCTCTCAACTCTTGGCACAACTTTGTCTTTGATCAATTCATAAGGCTGGCCAAATAGCCCAGCAGGTTAAAGTGCTTGCAAGCAGGCCCAGGGGCCAGAGGTTCTATCCCTGGGCTTGCCATGCTAGCCCCACCCCTGGCATGTGCTGAGACAGCAATTGAGACTGGCCGTGGGGGCGTGCACCTATAATCCCAGATCTTGGGAGGCTATAAACAGGTGGATCACTACGAGTCCAATCTCGTATTGAGATCCTGAACATCCTATAGACTCTTCCCTAAAAAATACAAAAAAAAAAAAAAAAAATCAATTCTTCATTTTCAGTCATTCCCTATAGACATCCTATACAGAGCCTCATCAGGATTTTACTATTGTTAATTTTATCATTCTTTCAAATCTTGGAGAGAAATATATCAGTCAGCTAAAAGTAAAGCAGTAGAATCCACAGTGGAATGACACCACCACTTATGCTGGAAACCACGGGAGCTACAGAAAAGAAAAGATGGAAAGGAAAACAGCACAGTACCCACAATAAAGGCTACTGACTTGATTAACCTGCCCATAAAAAGCTCTAACAAAAGCATCTGTATTTCAGGTGACACTTTGATCAGATGCCAATGACAGCCAAAGAACTTCATGGTCAAAGTACTCCTTGACACTCACTGCCTTGGAAAAAAGGTAAACAACACAAAAGAAGGCTTGAGGTATGATGTCTGGAGGGGAAACAACTTCGCTTTTCTGTGTTGCCTGCAAGAAGGAATGCTGGGCAAGAAAAACACACAGAGTGAAGTTTTATTCCATCAATAATATTAACCTCAAACTACAGGTCTTAAAGAAAACAGGTGTTTGAATTTCTCTCAGTGTCTGTTTCTGCCTATTATACTCCACCTAAACACCTTAATGGTTTTGCGTAGCTTCACACAACTTCTACCAGTAAAGAGTTGCATCCCGTAGGCAATGTCTCATGAGATATCTTTATTTAAATTTTTGTCTGCCTTGTTTTAGAAGGCTTTATGTAGCAATAATCTAGCTATTTCTATGTTGTGTTCTCTGCTGTCGTAATACTTATCTGCAGTTTCTGTGATAAAAGTGTATTGTCAGCAGATAAGACAGGTGGACTTACACAACGGGGAGTAAGAAAGCTTGGAAGAAAATCACTGTGTGGTCTAATCTAGGTCTGCTCCCTTTCGCTCTGGAACATCGAGTGAACAATTCAATTTTCTGTGATCAATTCGCTAATGTGCAGAGCACTTGCCTTATCAATCAGTTATAAGAACAATGTGGGAGTTTGCAAGCGATTTAATATCATACCTTTGCCAAGGAGGTGTTTTCCTTTTAGACTTATGTCAGTATTGTCTTAGTGACAAATGACCCACGGTCACTATCCCTTGTTTGGCTCTTCAGACAGAAAATGGAATTATGACAACAGACAAAGAAAAATCATGGTAGCTTTTCCTCGTGCTCCTAGCCAGCTTCCAATTTCAATCTGAGTCATTCCTGGGTCTTTCAGTGAGGATTGCACAATGGTACTGGCTGATAGGGTTTTAAATCAAGCAGAAGCTTTAATTCCCAGTGCCAGGGCTATGAGGCCCCTTTGATTTTGACAATTCCACCCCTTCTGTGCCATGCAGGATCCTGGTTTAAACTGCACGGTTCAGACTGTAAGCATACCTACAAGCTTTCCTCTGAGATTCTGTCCCCTATACCACAGAATGCTGGCAGACAGTGGGGGACGGTTCCTTGCTATTCAAAGAAATCCATGTGTTCTTATCTTTCCCATAAGAAACCCTTGAAGATGCAGGTTTTTATAAAGTAAGGCCAGGAAGAGGGTTGGGTTCCATTTTTTTCTGCTTTCCAGCTGGCCAAAGAAACTGCCTCTAAGTCTAGGAAGCACAAGGTCTAAGTTATTCCTTTTTAGAAGGAGAGGGGCTGGAGAGAAATAGAAGATCAAATTCAAATAGCTCCTTTTCATTTGTTTCAAAGATACAGCAAAACAAAGTACAAATTCCTATTAGAAAATGTCTCCTGTTATATACTGAGAAGGAACTCCTAGTCCCAGCAAGTGCTAGGGTGTGTCCTATCTGAGAGTGAGAGAAAGAACACTGCTAACTACCAAACAAAGCACAGAGCAGGTGATGTGAGAGAATCAGACCTTGACAGAGCTGTGAGAGTCGAAGAGAAAGAGGGGAGCATTGAGTAATTTCAGTCTTCAGAGAGCGGGGAATTCGTGGAGGGAATTTCATAAACAGAGGTGAGGAAGTCATAGAACGCATTGCTAGGATGGTGAACAGAATCACACCTGATTTTTGTTTTATTTTTTCAAGCAACTGTGTCAGGAAGACTTGAAGGCTTGGAGTCCTAGTAAACCGTGTGGCAGTGACTCACGTGCCAAATCGGCCCTGGGGTGGGCATGGGGGGGCCCAGAGAAGACTGAGGTCTCCTGAAAGTGCCAGGCAAAGCAGAAGAGACAAAGGGAAAGGAATGGCTTATGGGTTTTGAACTAGCCTCTTGTAGATGGAAAATCACACACAGGACGAGTGTAGAAGAACTGGTTGCACATGAGGGCCTGTGAGGCAAAATGACCAGGGACTCTCAGCGGACTTCAGCTGTAAGGCAAAGCTAGTCTGCAACCAGCGCAGAAAGAAGCCCTGCAGTTTGAAAAGTCAGGAACCTGATTGAAACTTTGGATTAATTTTCAAAAATCTAAGGTTCAGAAGGTTTAAGGCTACATGAAATACTTCTTAATATTGTACTAACTATTCAAAGAAATAATAGTTGGAGCCATCAACATTGTCAAGAAAAGGGAGGGTGGTAAAAAGGAAAAGGAAAGGAGGAAAAGAAAGAAAAAAGAGAAAGAAAAGAAGGCAAGAAGCAGAAGACAGGAAAGAGATAAATTATCACAGATGGAGGAGAATTTAAGGAAGGAATAGTCATGGGATGGCCAATGGTATTCTTCAGGACGGAGATACAGTTAGGGAAATGGACTGAGAAAAACTCACAGACCCAACCTTCGGGAGACTCCTGGAGAGCTTGTACCGCACAGCTGAAGTGAAGCAGACAGGGCAGGAGCCCCAGGAGGGTCACACAAACAAGAGGATGTGAAATCCACTTGGCAGCTCAGTCAGGCAGGTGCAACCCACAGGTTACGCTGGCCCCTGTTGGCCCTGACACCTACGTACCGAGTCCCTCAATGAGGTGGCAATTCTGGGGTTCCACAGGCTCCACTTCTCGAGTTGCATTGATTTTTTCTCTATAGAGATTAAAATAATAATAATAATAATAATAATAATAATAATAATAATAATAATAAATAAACAAAGCACCACAGGGCTCAAGGTATCACAGGTGTAATCAGTATCTAAACACAGCCTGTAGGGGCCTCGATACTGATCCGCTCTCTAGCCTCATGGCCTATGTACCAGAAGTGCTTACATCAACTGACTTCGTTTTCATTGCTAAAAGACTAAAAACATGAAAAGGCTACAGGCACAAAATAGCTCCCGGTCCAGATAAAAGACCCGTCTAGCAGTATCAGCTGCTAAACAATATTAGGAATGTAGGTGTCTCGAAGAGCGTTATTTAATTTTCTAAAGCAAAACCTATCACAAAGCTGAACTTCTTCCCTTCCTTGCTGTCATTCTGCTTTGCGACTTACCTTCCAAACAACTACATTTCCAAATTCCCAGGGTGTTTGAAAAGCTAAATCCTGCAGCTTTCGCTTTATTATTTTATATGCGGATTTACTTCGCAATCACATAAATTCATTACACTCGTCACTGTTTAGACAGTTGGCCAAGTTTATTTTGCAGTGAAACGTTTTTATTTCCACCATGAAACAGTCTTATAAATATCATGTATAATTTAAAATTTTTGTGAAACTCTATTCGAGAGACTTGTACTCTCCGAAAGCGAGGTGACCACACACACACACACACACACACACACACACACACACACACGTTCCAGCAAAGTAACCAGCCGTCCAGCCTTTCCTCCCTGCAAGCTGCAAGCAGATCTCGGGACAGCGCGGGCCCTGCAGGAGGCTCCCCGCCACACCCTCTGCCCCGCGGGCAGCCGGCAGCCAGCTGTCCTGGCTCTAACCTGGCCCCCAGCGCTGAACCGAGCGCGTGCCCATGGAGACCCTCACTCACCTAATGGACACAAAGCTCTGCCCCAAGAAGGCCAGGGTGACCCCCAGCAGGGTCAACGTGGCCAGCTTCCCCATTGTCTCCTCGTCCGTAGTCACAACAACACCTCGCACTGGGTGCTTTTCTGGGTACTCAGGGCTGGCACCGCCCCCACCAGCCTCCCGGGGCAGGGTTCTGCCCGCAGCGCTGGCAAGGATCCAGACAAGCTCGCAGGGACCAGTTTCCCTGGGAGTTTCCCTCCGAAAGTTTCACGGGGCTTCTAAGGCCACCTTTCTGCACTCTGAGTTCAAGAGCACATTTCTGCGGGGAGCATCGCCCCTCTCTAGTCTCCCTCCCTCCCTCTCTCTCTCGGTTCCCTTTCTTCCTTTCCTTCCCTTTTCTTTCTTTCCTTCCTCCCTTTCACCCGTTCACTCAAGGTTCCTTTGGTAAACACCTAGGGTTTGGCAAGAAAGCACCAGTTGATGGACATGGACTAAGTTTGCTCCTGAAGTCCAGCGCCCAGAGGGACTGAGGGCAGGGTAGTCTGAGAAGCCAGATTTCACAGCCTGAGATTGGGGGTTCTGTCTGAAAGCTTTCACTTTCGCTCACCCTTTCTTAAGATCTGAGACGCAGAACTTGATCTGCAGCATTTTCTGCCCACCTCAGAGAACTGAGGAAAAAAGAAACAAATAGAAATGGAAAGATGAGGCCAGTGGAGAAAGTGCACATGGAAATTCTAGCCCAGAGCTGAGACTTCATGGGATGTATAGAACAGATGGCGTGGTAGTTTTCAAGTCTTAATAATCATTTTTGGAGAACATTGGCTCTCATACTTTGTGTTGATTTGATCTTAATGCCTGGCACAAAGAATATGGGCATGGAGCCTGCTTTCTCCTCCACCTCTGCTCTTTGAGAAAACTATCAGCAGACCTTGGCCTCAGATCATGTTGACTTTAAGAGGCCAGAGTCCATCAGTGTTACAAAAGGGATTTGCTGCCATCGAAAGAGCAGAGAAATTTCAGTCCATTTATAACTGGCTCCTTAAGCCTTAGAGATGACCTATAACCCTGGGCCTCACTTTCCTTATATGTACAGTTGGACTTTTCAAAGAGCTAACATGGAACGAATAAAACAAAGCCTGTCTAAACAATAAGCAGCACAATGTGCACATCTAGTTAGTCCAACACCATCCGTGATCAAAGTGCTATTCAGGGGCACACATATGGTGGAATCCCATTATATAAAACAGGGAGTGACATTATCACACACAGTCACAACACAACATAGGCCTAAGCAAGAGTAGGGACTTCAGGAGCAGAAGCTTGAGGTCATGGTGGGGGGAGGTCAGCGAGTGTGGAGGAAGCCCTTGCTGTTATTGTATGATGTAATTTTTGATGAATTTAAATCATTTATCTGGATACTATTTGGAACTGCAAAATGCTTTAATTAAAAATGATTGTTCATGTCAGTGATTCTTGCCTAGAGGAGGAAGTGGTGATGGAGCAAGAGAGTACCGAGAAGTCGAAAGAGGGTGTGAGTATATGGCTTCATAAAGCTGTTCTTTAAAAAGAGGGTATGGATTTCACTCCATTAGGAAACATTGTCTTACCTCATAAGGAGCAAGGTGTGGACCCGGATACCATGTATGTGTCTTGAGCTGCTCAGAGGCGGAAAAGGCAGAAGACCACAGAGCTGTATGACTGAAGAAGAGGGTGTGCTTAAGTTTCAATAAAATTCTCCATTCCATTCTGAGGATGCACCTGATGTTACTTCCTGTACCCCACCATGGAGAATGTGTACCACCACCCAGGACCTCAGGTACAGCCTGCAGTGTGCTTAGTATCACCTGCGCTGGTTGTCCGCAGTAGCACAGAGTACCAGGGACCTTGTTCACATTTCAATATCCTGCTGCTCAGTGAATTGGAAGAGTTTCAGAGGTCACACTGCCAGAGAGTTCCTTTCCAGAGGAATCTACATGAACTCTTCTGAGAGTCCTTCACTGATGTGCTCTAGTCCCTCAGTGAGGAGCTTGGATTACACCTCCAAAACCTACTAGGATGTTGGAGTCAGCATGGACTTGGTAGGCTGTATGGGCAGGGAAAGGGTCAGTGGAGCAAAGGGCGGTGCAGCTTGTAGGAAGAGGGCTGGGGCATCGGTAGGCACTGGGAAACTGCAACAGCCATAAAGCCTATCCAGGAGGAGGGTAAAGCAGTGGCTCTTGAACTTCATCAAGCCTAAGAATCACCTGAAGGGCTTACTGAAGCTTGCAGTACTGGTCCTGCACCCAGAGGTTCTGCTTTGTTAGAGTGGGGCTAGAGCTTGAGAATTGGCACTTCTTGAAAGTCCACAGTTGATGTCACTGCTGATTGAGGAAACATGCTCTAGAAAATACTGAGCATAAAGGACAGGGAGAAAGAGAACTGAACCGGAGCAGTGTGTGTGTGTGTGGGGGTGGGGGTGGGGGGCGCTTACAGGCCTAGTTCAGGAATCTAAACAATATTATAGAGGGCACTGAGAAATCACTGGAAACAATATAACACAGCAGATATTTCAGAAACATTATGCTGCAGTGAAGAGAATGGCTAGGGAGGGACAGAGGGCTGGAAACAAGAGTTGGAAGATAGCTGGAGGATAGCTGGAGCCTTCCTGAGAGTAGTCTGTGTGAGATATGTAACAGTGACTGAGAAGATACAGAGATCCCCCTCCCTCCCACACCCTTAGAACTGTATGGATCCAAGAAATATTGGGGTGGGGTCTTGACAATATTGGACTGGTTAGAGGCTGGGGAGGTAACTCAGTGGAATAAACGCTTGCCTGGCAAGCGCAGCAGCCTGAGTTCAATCCCTGATAATGAAAAAAACAATTGGATTGGTTAGATGTGGGAAGAGGAGTGCAAAAGGAGAGAAAAAATTGAGGAAACGTGTTTAGACTTACAGAACTTGGTGGAGAAGATGGTATTTATGGGTACGGGGCGTGCTGTGGATAACACAGGGGTCCATGTCACAAATGTCTTCCAAGGCACGTTGACCCCAGCCTTGTGTTTGATATCTCCTAAGACCTCACAGAACCTCTCTGTTTCATCTCAGCCACTGACACGCCATGCAGACTAAGGAAGACCAGGCAGCTTCGGGGCCACACGAGCCACGGCCATGGCCACATTGGCAAGCACCAGAAGCACCCCAGAGGCCGTGGTAATACTGGTGGCCTGCATCACCTTAGGATCCACTTCAACAAATATCACCCAGGGTACTTTGAGAAGGTGGGTGTGAGGCATTGCCACTTAGAGAGAAACCAGAGCTGCTGCCCAACTGTCAACCCTGACAAACTGTGGGCACTGGTCAGTGAGCAGACACAAGGAGATGCTGCCAGAAATGAGACTAGAACAGCTCTTGTCATTGATGCAGTGCTACCGGGCTACCACAGGGACAGCTCCCAAAGCAGCTTGTCATCCTGAAGAGGTGCTCTCAGCAGAAGAGCTGAGGAGAAGATTAAGGGCACTGGGGGTGGGACACAGTCCTGGGAGCTTGAAACTACTGCACAGGGGGTTCACTGAAATGCTAACAAATGATCTTCAAAAAGAATGTCTTCCATTTGAAGTAGGAGAAATCTTCAAGTTTTCTTCCAGCTTAAAAAGACTCACATTTATGATGAGCACAGCTTTCAAGCTCTAAATGAAATGCATGTAATAAATTCATCTTTTATGCTTGTGTTTTGAGACAGACTCTCACTTTCATAACAGAAGTCTGGTTACTAACAAGATCCACTGTCGTCCAATATACTAGACATGGAAGCATTAAGATTTGAGGAAAGAACTGATCTGCATGGGGTCAAGCGTGGGGGTGGGGATCTGAGTTGGAAGCGTCCTCCTCAAGAATCGGGCTTGAGAATATTTATGGGATGAAGAAGTGGGGTACGGGATGAGGACAAGTGAAACGCGCAATGGCCTACACTACGCAAGTGTAATCGACCTTCATGACTCGGCAGAATGAGCGTTCAGATAGCAGTGAACTCGGCATGACCTAAGGGTGTAGTCTTTGAGTTCAAAAGTCAGAGGAGTTGGTGATTTCAAGAAAAGTGTCCTTGATCAGTAACCTAGGCCACCATTGTTATGACCCTTGTCTCAAAGGCGTTATCTAGTGGGAGGCTAACATACTGTTTATCTATTTGACCTCCAAAACTGATTTTTATGGTACCAAAGAGCAGATGAAACCAGGGGATTTATTTAGGTTTTTCCTTTTATTTTACTGAGTATTGTCTGCTGCATTCAGTGCTTTTGAGTGTGTGAGTCTCTTTGTACCGCTCTCTAATATAATCAGAAGAGCTGCTTCCTCATGTTTTTAGCCTAACGAAGAAACATAGGGCTCAGATGCAATTCTGGGATATGGTGGTGTGTGCCTAGCAGGTATGAGGCCTTGCATTCGGTCCCCAGCACTGCTAAAACAAATACATAAGCAAGAAGAAAAATCTACGCAATTGATTTACAGTTATTAATGGAGTGTGTGTGTGTGTGTGTGTGTGTGTGTGTGCGTGTGTGTGTCTGTCGGTGTGTGTCTCTGTCGGTCTGTCTGTCTGTCTGTCTGTCTGTCTGTCTGGCTGGCTGGCTGGCTCAGCTCACCCTGATGGCAGGGCTGGCATAGCACATGGTGCCTGGGATGGAACCACAGTTCTTGTGTTTGCCTAAGCAGGTGCTTTAGACTGCTGAACTATCCAGCTGGCTCAATGGAAAGTTCTTCACCAGCTATCCATACAAAAAAGGGCAGCATCCTTTTAGAAAAGAAAAAAGACACCACGTTCACCAAAAAATAAAATCCACTTCAATATATAAAAATCTCTTTAAACTCACTTGTAATAAAAGAATGAAAATTAAAACATACTGGAAAGAAAAACTGTGAAACCCAGGAGCAGAAAGCTAACAGTGTCCTCAGGGCGCTCCCAGTCTCCGTCCCTCACAGTCTGAGATCCCCCTGTGGAAAGCTGTGTGAGGAAGGAAGAGGAGCTCACCAGCTAAACGAATGTGGGCGGTACGGCAATGGGCTCTAGAACTCTCCATTCACTGGCAGAAGAGCATCCTTATTTACCATAAGTGATTTAGGTACGAAATGAAAACTATACGTGGTAAAATATTTAATTTTCCTAGTTTTCCATTTTTAAATATATCTGCTCATATTTAGCTGGTACAAAAGGGCTGAGTTACTGGAAAACAAAACAAAACAAAATGAAACACCACCCATAAAGTTCATCTTGAATTAAAACACACATACAAAGACTGACACCCACCTGGTGGTGTCACCCATTAATTGCAGTTTTGCTTGTTTACAGTGGTGACCTCTTAATGATCAAACAGTTTAACTCAGTAAATGACTACCAAAAAGAAAGCAATAAATAAATGCACAATATAGCTTAATGAAAGAGAATCCCATGTAAACCATAGACACCAAGAGTTTATGTACCTTTTTTGTTTCTTAAGATAATACACGTGTCGTTGGGCAGGGTGGCACATGCCTGCGATCCCAGCACTTGGGAGGCTGAAGCAGGAGGATCTTTGCAAGTCTGAGACCAGCCTGGGCTACAAAGTGGGCTCAAGGCCTGAACTGCATATGGAGACCCTCTCAAGAACAGACAGAAAAAGATGACACATGTGCTTATTGATGTCTACTTCTGCCCAAATAAAATTTCTAATAACCAAAATATAAAACAAATTTTATGCCTACTGTATTCTGATACTATTTTTGTAGAGGCAACCTCTTAGACACTATCTCCTAAAATCCTAAAACATATGCTTATTTTTTAATTTCTGAGTGAAAAAATGTTTAATTCTATTTTATTAACATTTTCTCCCCATGGGTAAGAGAAACAATAACAGTCATTATTTTATCAAGAAAGATAGCCAAGTCTTCATTTTCTTTTTGTCT
>PVKN010032670.1:0-12227 GCA_004027915.1 Capromys pilorides
CCAGGTGTGTAATTATCTTCTTAGACCGGATAAGACATCTGAAGGCTACTGAATATTTGATTTAGTCCATCAAAACCTATTTCAGACATCACCACAGGGGAAATAGGATTAAATGTGACTATAATTTGTTATGCTTTTCTGATATTCAAAGTAATTATAATGAGAATTTAATAAAAAATATAAACCCTTAATCCCAGGATTTATGCTAATCTCAAAGCTTAAAAATCGTGTGTTAAAAAAAAAAATCGTGTGTTAAAGACCTATGTACAAACTGGATATTCAGCTCAGCGGCGCATCACCTGCCTGGTAAACGCGAGGTCATGAGTTCAAGTCCAGGTACTAAAAGAACTATGTACACTCACAAAAGCTGCATGTTATAGGAAGCAACAGTTTATATTAACTAGACCTTTGCTTTTAGCAACAAATGTGCCTTGGATAAGCCTCATTGGCTACAAAACTGCCACTGCACAAAGCTTAGGTCTACTTCTCTTCCCTTGAATTGAAAATGACTTTGTAACAATTCTTTTTGTTCTCCAATATTATAAAAATATCCTGCTGGACTTTTTAAAAAATCCTCTTTGGAGATTAATTTACTCTGCTCTCCCAGGTTAAACTGTTTCTACCACTGTTTATTATTTTATAGTCCATGTCTGCATTACAGGATGAATATTTTCATCACAGTGAACTCATACCCATGCATAACACATCTTGATCCTTTTGTTATCCCCACCCCTCTCCTCCTCACCTGCCCTTTTCAGCTCTTGGTCCTCTTCCTATGTGCAAAATTAGTGAATGATGTGAGACACAGGAGCTTCACTGTGGCATGGCTTTTCTAACCACGGCAACAAAATATCCACATACACATACAGAGTAAACTAGAAACTAGATAAAAGGAAGTGAAGGGGTCCTACACAAGTGGGTGGGGAGCAAGAGGTGGGGGAGGGAAGGCAGAGGGGAGGGGAAGAGGTAGAACAGAACCCAAGGGAAAATGAGGAAAGCTATATACAAGTAAACACAGTACAGATGAGGCTAATATTTTTAGCAAAAAAAAAAATGTATTAGGGTGTAAATGTTGTAACATTCAGCCTATGAGGGGAAGATTTTTTTAAATCTTATTTATTTATTTGGTATAGGGTCTCACTATGCAGCTCAGATTCACAGTGATTCTCCTGTTTTCAGCCTCCCCAGCACTGGGATTATAGGTGTGCGCCACCACCCTGTACTTGGTGGCCACCTGGGCCACGCACAGCATGTGGTACTGGGGATTGAACCTGGATCCTTGTGCTTTCCATGCAGGTGCTTAGATTGATAAACTATCTCTCTGGCCCTGTGGGAAGATTTTTTAACTTCAACACTGACACTAGTCCACATATCATACTGAGTCTCACATAGATTAAAGCGTTAAAAGTGAACATTAAGCCATCACCCTTATAGAAATAAGCATTAAACTTCTATAGTTTGGAAAAGGGTAAAGGAAAACTGCTTAAAAACTACAGAAGAGATGGGCCAGCCAGATAGCTCAGCAGACTAAAGCACCTATTTAGGCAGGCACAGCGACTGGGTATCCCTGGTACCCCCAGGGGGTGCAATGAGACGGCAATTGAATGGGGCGTGGTGGCATGCATCTATAATCCCAGAGCTTGGAAGGCTGAAAACAGGAAGATCACTATGAGTCCAATCTGTGCAGTGAGACTTTGTAGACCCTGTACTACATACACTTTAAAAAAAAAAAAAAAACCTACTGAAGAAAACCTAAGCCTCAGTGCATCAAAAGGAAAATAAGAACAGGTAAATAACGAACTGAAGGCAAGACTTATACCAAAGGATTAAGAAAAATCAATAATTACCTAGCACATATAAACAGTAGAAACACTAAAATCTAACAAACAAATTGCAAAATTAAGAATACCCTACAAATCATTCCTTAAAATGCATGGTTAGTTGGGTCATTTCACAAACTAATGAAAATGGCCAGTTTCCACGTCCACTATTTTCTCCTCGATGACCCCTGTCTGCCAAGCTCCGTGCCAGGACACAGTGATGAACAACATGAGCCTTGCCTCTACCCCGACCACGACCTATAACTTACGCCCAGATGCCACTACTTCCCCAGCAGCTTCTTCGCTGCCCAAAGAAAATATAAAGCTCAATGCTGGCCAGGTACAGTCGTCTGAATCCTCCACATACCCCAAATGCCTACATGCAGAAGGCCCGGCCCCCAGCCCTTGGGAGGGGGCAGGACCCTTAATAAGAGGTGGGAACTGGTTGGAAAGAGCTCTCACCTGAGGGACCTTGACACTGGGGCTCCAGCCCCTCCTCCCTGCTTTGTCACCCAGCTGAGCCACGGCATCAACAGCCACAGACAGAACCTCTCCAAGTATAAGACAAGCCTCTCCTCAGGGGTCATTCCCCTCAGGTGTTTTATCACAGTGGCAGAAAGCTGGCTACCATATCAGAGCTTGATAGAATGGGAAAATTTTATTTTATGAATGGGAGAATAAATTGGCTTTGTTCCTTATGCAGGCAATATAGTTTTCTGTATGGTCTTATAAAGGAAGTTTTATATCATTTAGTACAATTAATTCTATCTTGGAAATGCTATCCTAAAGAAAAAAAATCCTAAGTACATTTAGTAATTGTCCACAAACAGCCCTGAAACACCAACACGACAGCCACCGCCAACTCACTCACCGGTGCTGGGCACTGTCTCGGGGTTCCCATGTACGGGTGCACTCAGTGCTCTCGGCAGCACCTGAGGCAGGCAGGCGCACAGCTGAGCTCACCTATCAGGCAGCGCCGGGGCCCAGTGAGCAGAACTTATTCACCTAAGGTCCCTCGGCTGCTGTGTAAGACAGTGTTAAACCCAGCAAGCAGGAGGGTGATGAAACTTGCACTTGGCCCTAAAAACAAAACTCAATGCTGCTCATTTCAATGACTTGCAAAGTTTCAAGCGATAAAACTCATATGAAGTTCCACTGAATACAGTTTTCCTCTTGTGTATTTTTTAATCCAATATTTAACAAGTTATATTTTTAGGTTCCAATAGAATTGCTCAGAAATCCATCTTTTAAGAAATTAAGAGTACCTGGCCCGAGCACAGGACAAAAAAGACTGTTTTAGTTTGTGAGCTAACAGAATGTGCAGGGAAAAGTCTCTCTCTGAAAGCAGTTTTCTTTTCTTTTTCTTTTTTAATGTATTTAGTACAGGGCCTCCAGGGTCTCACTACGTAGGTCAGATTCGTAGTGATTCTCCTGTCTCCTATTTTTCAGCCTCCCAAGGGCTGGGATTACAGGCCCGCGCCACCATGCCCAGTCTCAATCACTATCTCAGCACGCCCTGGGGGCAGGGCTGGCACAGCACGCCGGGGATCGAACCCCCTGCCCCTGTGTGTCTGCCTAAGCAGATGCTTCAATCTGCAAAGCTGTCTGGCTGGCCCTGCAAGCAGTTTTCATGCAGAGCACCAAGCAGCCTTTAGAAGAACGCTTACTGAACTCAGCCTCCATGACTATCTTAGTCCATTGTGTGCAGCTATCACCAGATACTGAGCCTAAGTAACTTATGAGAAGAGAAACGGACTCCTTACGTTCTGAGGCGCAGAACTCCAGGGGACCTCTGCACTGTGTCCGCCACGGAGGAGAGCGGACAGCGTCGAAGGCACCCTGGGCCTCTCTCCTCTAGTTACAGCCTGGGCCTCTCTCCTCTAGTTCATCCCCTCAAGCGGGCTCTGCTCTCCCGGCCACATCTGACACTAATTACTTGCCAAAGGGCCCAACTCCAAGTATCATCAAGCACAAATTTGGGGATGAAGTTTTCAGTGAACTTTTGTGGGCCACCTTCAAACCACAGCCATAACCCTGAGCTCTACGCAGTTCACTCAGGAGTACGCGTCATAGATCGTTCACACAGTGAGGCAGAGAAGAGGTCCACTTTGGGACTGAGGTCCCTGTCCTGGGATCACAGCAGTTCCTGCCCTGGCGGAGTACATTCCTTCCTCCTCCGGCAGGGGCTCTACTTCAATGGGATAATGTGGCTGCTTCGTAGCTCCCTAATCTGCAACATCCCTGCTCCTCCTCCTCTTCCTCTTCCTCCTTCTGCCTTTCTTTCTTCTCCTTCTCCTCCCTCCCACCCTGAACAGTACCTTCTCCTCCTCCTTAGCCTCTGGTTCCACTCCTTAGCAGACTGAAGCTCTAAACCTAGGACCAGCAAGATAGCTCAGCAGACTATCCATCTGGTTTGGCAAGCATGAGGACCAGGATTTGATCCTTGGGGAACGCATGTTGCACTGGGCCTGCCCTCAGGCGCACTGAGCCAGCCACCGAGACCAGGCATAGTGGTGCACACCTGTAATCCCAGCACTGGAGAGGCTGAAAACAGGAGGATTACTTCTAGTCTGCAGTCTGGACTTGTAGTGAGAACCTGTACAAAATACATAAACTAAAAAAAAAAAAAGCTGTAAGCCTGTCACCCTCAGTAACTGTCTTTGTTTAGCTCACCCTTTTCCCACCTTTTCTATGAAACTGTCTGTAACTCTGTGCCTGGTGCTCAGACTTTTGGAGCAGGAGCTCCTGAGCCAGCCAGTCAAATAAAGGTTCTGGCTTTCCTTACCTCTTCGAGTGTTCACTCCGCTTCTTGCGTCTCCTGACACTTTCTGTTATCCTGTTTTCCACAACGGAGAACTGATCAACCTCAAGGCCATCTCAGATGTGCATGAGAACAAAGTAGAAACCCAGGCTGTTTTTAATGAGCAAGATTTCCCTTAGACTGGAGAGCCAGGCGCTGCCTGCCAGAAGAACATTTTGTGCTGAGCTGTACGCCGGGCCCTGGAGGACTCCTGCCTGGTGCTGTCTGCCCTGACTTCTGCAGCTATCCTGGGAGGAACAGCCCAGGGAGGAGAGAAATGGTTTCTACTACTACAGCGAACTAGAAATTCTCTCGATTCTCCTGAGCAGTATAATACAGGTAGACACTGCCCCAGGCATGCTATTTTCAGCAGAGCTGGCTTAGCCGGACGGTTATCTTGAAGGAGACCTTTGCAGTAAGTTACAGTTCAGCAGTTTCCATTTTTCTTTGCCCAGGGACTGGCAAGTCGCGGCTACATATGACTCTCTGCACGTACACATCGAAAGCATTTGCCAACTCACTAGTATTTCTCTCAATCTGAAGCTTAACGGTGGATTTGTCCATCACAATAAGAGGGGTAATGACTCTGTCTGACCTTGGGGTGACTCACCGCTGGTCTCTGCTGACGTGCTCCAGGCAGGGAGAGTAACACGAAATGAATGAATGGCTGAGTACACGGCAATGAGCCGGCTCCACTAGCTCTGCTCTTCGGAATCCTGTTCATTGTAAACATATCTTCTCGCTCTCCGAATAACAAGTGCCCTCTGTAGACTGGCTACGATTTAAAAATGATACGTAGCCAAAGTTAAGCATTCAATGTTTTCTTTCTTTCTTTTTTTTGTGGGCCTGGGGTTCAAACTCCCAACCTTGCACTTGCAGTTTACTTTCTTATTGCTCAGAATGTGCATCTCCAGAGGAAGAGCTAGTGGCTGTAATTTCCATGGTAAGGAAGCTCAATAAGTCCCCAGAGTCCCAGGTCCTCATCTTGGGACATTTTGGGAATGTGACTGAATTAGAGAACTTGGGCTGGGAGAGAACTTGGGTCTAAGTGCCCACCTGGCAAGCACAAGGACCCACGGTTTGATCCCTGGTATCGAAGGCCCTGAAACCTCACATGTGCCGTGCCTGCCCCCAAACCAAGCTGGTAGGGCACGCCTATAATCCCAGCACTGAGGAAGCTGAGACAGGAGGATCACTACAAGTCTGAGCTGCAGAGTGAGACCCTATACCAAATAAATAAATAATTTTTAAGTAAAAAAAAAATAGGGAATTAAGTTTGATGGAGTGGTTATCTTGGATTCTCTGGTAGCCCCTCAGCGTAACTAGTGTCTTCCAAAGAAGGAGGCAGAGGAAGACCTGACACAAAACCAACACCAACATGCCTGCTTGCTCTGAGAGGCAAGGGGAAGAGGGAAACCCCGTGGACACAAAGAAGCCAGTTCCAGAATCAGGAGGGCGTGTCCCCTTCCTGGCCCTTTAACTCTGTAGACTGCAGGCCACTGGACTCCAGGGACTTGGGTGCTATCTCAGGCTACAAACTGCATGGTTCTTGCTACAGTGCAGCACCAAATATTACATACAAGACAGGGCTAAAAATTGTCTCTGGGAAGCAACACACTCCTTAAATAGCACAGGGATGGTGGGTTCCTCACACTTAATCTGATATCTCAGTATTTAATGCTATGATAGTTGGGAAAAATTAGCGGGGAAATCTCCTAAATGGAGACAGTGAGCCTGGCGTGGTGGCGCACGCCTGCAACCTCAGTGCCCAGGGGTCAGCGGCCGGAAGTCACTAGTTAGTCACAGCCCGGGCAACTTGGGAAAGCTTGGCTCCAATAATAAATAAATAGATAAATAAAAATTAAAAAATAAAAATTTGTGTGCTTGCTTTGGCAGCACAAATACTAACTGAAAAAAGAAACAGCTGTGGAATATTTCACTGACAAGCGCTGCCAACGAAAATCTGATTTAAACGTGATATGATCTGTATTATCTTCAAGGTCCTCTTTCATGAACTGCTGAGGACACAACGCGACTTGAGGTCTGACAGGTTCTTTCGTTTTCTATTTTAATTACTGAGTTAACTATCCAGGAAAGGCTTGGGGCTCAGCTCTGTGTGTGCAGGCAGCAAAGCGCCTCACTGTCAGGCACTCTCCTGCACACGCTAGTTAAGACACAAGAATAATTTTACCCATACGCATGTTTGCTCTGTTAATAAGCATGCTTATACACAACTGTAGTGTCAGGCAAGGTTGGAAGGCCTGTAATCCCAGCACACTGGAGGCTGAGGTAGGAGGATTACAGTGAGTTTGAACCCAGCCTGGATATACAGTGAGTGCAAGGGTAGTTCGAACTACACAGCAAGATCCTGCCTCAAAAAAGCAACTATAGGGCTTCACTGTGTACTAAGAGAGTTGGGTGTCATGAAATCTATGTTGCTGTTCTAGACTTCTATCATCTGGTCAGGCTCTGAACACTCTGTATAGCTTGAGGGGCTCAGATGCTTGGCTGCAATTGTGCTTCTTGGAAAGCTGTTTTCATGAAACCAAAGCTCTACCAGAAAACTATCTTTAAGTAGTTTCATATTGGTGTGGGGAGATAGCTTGGCGGTCTAAGTGCCTGCCTGGCAAGCGCAAGGACTCAAGTTTGATCCCCAGTACGGCATGCCGTAGCACTGGGGAAACTGAGACAGGAGGATCACAACAGGTCCAAGCTGCACAGTGAGACCCTGTACCAAAGAAATAAATAATAAATAATAAAAGCTTTTTAAGAAGTAAAAAAAAAAAAAATAGTTTCATATTACTGAACAAGTGATGACGTAGCTCAGGGGTGCAGCACCTGTCTGTCCAGCGCAAGGCTCGGGGTTTGAGTCCCTGTACAAAAACAAGTGGCCTGGGTGCCTACTCAGCAAATATTAAATATTTCCAATAAGAAACGAAGCTTAGTGCATAGTTAAAGCACAAAGTAAAGTCCAGGTGTGTTATACATCCAGGACAACTCAGTCTCTCCTTGTTGGTTAATATATATATATATATATATATATATATATATATATCCTATAATATATATAATATATATTATATATCCTATTATATATATAATCCTATAAACATATAATATCCCATAAAAATCCACATAGTATATATATCCCATATATATCCACGTGTTATATATATATATACCATCCATATCTATGTATCACATATATAATATCCCATCTATATCTATGTATTATATATATTATTCCATACACATGTGTGTATTATATATATATATCACATATATCTATATACTATATGGGATTATGGAAATGCAGTCTTTATTATCTTATAATTTCAAAATGCTACACATATTTTTAACAAATATCGAATGACACATATGCATCATTTTTGGCTTCTTTATTACATCACTGAACCCACTCATCAGGTTGCTGAAGTACAAGTTTCCTGTAACCTTCCAAAAATTAAGGCCCACATGGATCTGGGTGTCCTTGATCGCTAGAGTAAGTTGTAAATTCTCTCAGGAGAATTAAACGCCTGAACAGAATCTTAATCAGCCAGCCCTGCCAGCCAGGGTGTTCTCTGGAAACAGAGGTCAGGACGTAGGAAAGTTTAGAACTGCCCACTCAGCACTTCGGCCGAAGCGCTGACTGCGGCTCCTCCTCCTCCTCCTGCACAGGCTGCGCCCGCGGTGCAAGCAAAACCCGAGCGAGCGTGGGAGAAGCAAGCGGTAGGAAAGCAGAGCAAGCTATTTTTAGCCCAGGAATCGATGTGTGCAAGATGGATGGTGCACAGATCCGTATTCCTGCATCCCAGGAGGAGAGATAAGGGACCCGCAAGACAGACAGGGAAAGGAGAGAAGCCCAAAGGGAGAGGAGGGGAGAGGACAGAAGCGCCCGTGCGTAGGCCAGGTAGGTGCCGCGCCAACTCCGGGCTTTAAAAAGTGGGCTGCAAGTGGTCAACGAGAACCGATGAAAGCTTAATGACGGAAAAAATAGCCTATGTAAGATTATTGTAAAAACATGACTTTGCGCCCACGCCAGCTCCAGAGGTGCGCTTCCACGCTTTGTCCCCAGCACCGCTCTCCGGCCACTGTGCGTGTCAGTGTGACCTTTCCCGCGGTTTCCCGTTTGGCATGGGTTTTAATGACTGGCTGCTGTACCCACAACGGACAGAGCTACTGCGCGGTGCCAGAAGTGGGTCCCCCTCCTCACTGTCTACCACCGAGATGCTACGGTCAGGGCCCTGGGACATCCTGGGCGCTGGGCCCTGTGACGTCCACTAGCTGGATGCTGGGAATATTTACCATGCTGAAAATTCTGCCGTCCTCCCCCAAATGATTGGGGTCATGGAGACACAGTCTGCATTCCTTCCCTTGAACAACCTCAAAAGGGCACCTATTTTGGAATCAATGTCAAGTGACATCTTTTTGGAAACAATGAAAAATCTGCTGCCCTGTGTCTTACTAATAAATACCTGCTCTCTCAAAAAGAATGGAAAACTATTTCCAAGCTTTCCACTGGGACACTGCTCGCAACAAGGGCTGCATTTTCTGGCCAATCACTTTGCGCGGGCCCTGAGTGGATGGGATGACAGCCGGCCCAGAGCACACCTCCCCTTCCTTTAATGGAAACTGGACTCTCCCTGGGGACAGCGTGGCGCTCAAGCGCCGATTCTTCTTTCCCCACAGGCCCCGAGCACTGGGCCTGGAGTGGGATTCTTGCCCCTGCATGGGCTCCTCTCAAAGCATCAGCCTCCCTCCCTCCTCCCGGATAACTCTCAGGTCGCCAGATCCTATCGTCCCCATCTGGCATCGCTGCTCCTGCTGAACACCAACTCAGGCCTCCTCATTTCTCTGGGGCTGTAGCTCCCTGTCTCCCTCATGCCTGTCTCAATTCCAAGTGGCAGTGTCATCGCGGTTATTGTCATACACTTGCCAAGTCCACGTGCTTAAGGCTTGGTCCCTGCCTGGGCACTCTGGGACCTTGATGAGTTGAGGTCGTGAGAGGTTAGGTCACCAGGGCACCCTCCAAGGACACTGAGGAAGCCTGGGCTCTTTTTCCTTCTCTATGTTCTGCTCATCGACTACGAGGGGAGCAGGTCTGCCCTGCCATGCCCTCCTGCCACGGGGTGCCTCCCGCCCACGACCACAGTGCCATCCGCTCAGCTGTGGTGAGGGCCTCACGGCAAATGTGATTTCTCCTCTCAGGGATGCTCCTCACCTCCACCATGAGATCTTCACTGTACAGTAAGCTAAACAATTCTTCCTCTTGTATTTTGTTATAGCAATGAAACACAGACTAGAACACTCTGGCAAAGGACAGTTCTAAGAGAACAAAAAAAAAAGTAGCATACCGTGAGAATATATTTGCAAATCACATATCACAAAGGACTTCTATACAAAATACATAAAGGATTTTCAACATTTGCCTAAGATACAACTAAATTAATAATGGGCAAGAGCCTTAACTAGACACTTAACCAGCTTCTGTAATAACAAATACTGACAATACCAAGTGCTGGAAAGGATGAAGGGCAGCAGAAATTCTCACATGGTGCTAGAGGGAATGCAAAATGGCTTAACCACCATGGAGAAGTTAAACGTACACTTCCCATGTGATGTAGCTTCCTGCTTTCCTAAGTGTTAGTCCTAGAGAAATGAACGCTCAGGCTCCCACAAAACATGACTATACATGAATGTGGATAGCAGTGCTAGTCACAGCCACCAAAATCTGACAATAACCCAAATGTTCTTCAATAGGTAACTCAGTTCAACAAACTACAGTATAACCACGTGGTGGAATAATACTCAATGATAAAAAGGGCAAGCTTGGGGCCAGAGAGATAGCTCAGAGGCATAAGCACCCACCTGGCAAGCACAAGGACCTGAGTTCAATCTCTGGTCCCACATGCCATACGGTCTCAGCCCTGATGCCAGGGAGCCCACTGCGCAGCCTTGGAACCAGGTATAGTGGCACACACCTCTAATCTCAGAACTCAGGAGGCTGAGCCAGGAGGATCTCTGAGAGATCGAGACCAGCCTGGGGGTTACAAAAATGAGCACAAGGCCAGCCTGAACTGCATCGTGGGATCCTGTATCAAAAAAAAAAAAGGTTGCATATTGTAGGATTCCATTTCCGTGAGTTCCTGAATAGACAAAGCTGTGGTCACAGAAAATAGATAACTGATTATCAAAGGCACTTAACTCGCATCTGGCTTACCCGAGGCACTTTAGGTGCTCAGTATATGACTGTAAAGATGAACATCCCTAAATATTAAACATGGAATAAATGCTGACAGAGAAACTAACGACGTAGATCTAATGGTTCATATTTTCAAAGAATTTCCTAGAATAAAGGTAAAGATAGTGAATAGTGTCATATTTGCAAAACACATATTTTTGAAAGACAAACTGCATGTCAACTTAGAAGGGTCCCAAGGATGCTGAAGTATCACGAATCTGTGTCACACAAGGAAATATGAATAATCTAGAAGAAGATAACCAGAGAGCTCTTTCCCATTATTTAGAGTTGTTGGGCATGGACTAAAATCACCAAGTGAAATAAGAAACTTAAAGAAAAATATCTGTAGAACCAGAGGCAAGAAATACAGCAAGCTGGTAAAAAAAATACGGTGCATCAAATTTTTGTTAAATAAATAAGCAGTTTAACAATTAGAACTGCCAGGGGCTGGGGAGATAGCTCTGTGGCACAAGTGCCTGCCTGGCAAGTGCAAGGTCATGAGTTTGAACCCTGGTCCCACCAAAAAAAAAAAAAAAAAAACAATTAGAACTGCCAGGCAACAGGCTGGGCAGAGTGGGTAGGGAGGTGGGAGATATAGAGTGAATAATTCAGCATCTTTATCATGCCAGGTTTTCCACACAGAAACGGTAACTTAGAACTGGCATCTCCATGTTGGCAGTGAGGGTACCGGACACAGACAACACCGTGACTTAGTCTCATGACCCAAGGACTCCCGTGTTAAAGCTCGGTCTCCAGTTGGAAGGAGTATTGCACTATTGGAAGGCAGTAGAGGGATCCTAAAGGGAGACCCTGTGGCCACTGAAGGTGGCGGGGGGAGTGGAGCCCCAAGCCCTTCTTCCGCTGTTCTTTGTGTGCCGTGGTCATGGGGTAGGGCACTGTTCTGCCATCCACTCCCTGCCACAATGTGCCACCTCACCAAAAAACCACAAGGCCACTTGAGCATGAACTGAAGCATCCAAAACCGTGAGCCAAAATAAACCTTTTCTAAGTCAAGTTCCTCAGATGTCTGTGGCAGTAAGAGAAAGGTGAGTAACATGCAGAGAGAGCTCTGTGACTAACCCAGCCACTTGTACTGGTAAGCGGAGCTGCAATTCCAACCTCAGAATGGTTCTCCCTAGTTCAGCTCAATAAGGTTTTTTTTTTTTTTTCTTCCCCTTTGTTTCTTTTCTTAATGTATTTGTACAAAATCTGCAGGGACTACAGGGTCTCACTACACAGATCAGACTCGTAGTGATCCTCCTGTTTTCAGCCTCCCAAGTGCTGAGATTACAGGCATGTGCCACCATGCTCAGACTCAATTGCCAGCACACCCCAGGGGCAGCATGCTGGGGATGAAACCCTGGTC
>PVKN010032671.1:0-12237 GCA_004027915.1 Capromys pilorides
TTTTAAATCAGGTAGAAAACAAGGGCATCCTCTATCACCACTTCTATTCAATATAGTTCTGGAATCATTATTTAGAACAAGTAGACAAGAGGGAGAAGTAAAAGGAATAAGAATAGGTAAAGACAAAGTTAAACAATCATTTACAGATGACTTGATACTCTACCTGGAAGACCCAAAAAAATTCCATGAAGAAGCTCTTAGAATTAATAAACAAATTCAGTAGCAATGTAGGTTACAAGTCAATACCCAAAAATTATTAGCATTTCTCTACATAAATAACACACAGATAAAGAAATTAGGGAAACAATACCTTTCAAAATAGCATCCAAAAAATGAAATACCTGGGAATTAATCTAACTAGGGAAGTAAAAGTTCTATACAATGAAAATTACAGTACTCTAAAAAAGAGATTAAAGAAGATTTTAAAAAATGGAAAAATATTCCTTGCTCCTGCATAGGAAGAAACAACATTGTGAAAATGACCATACTCCCAAAATTGTTGTACAGATTTAATGAAATCCCTATCAAAATACCAAGAACATGCCTCTGATGCAGATACAAATCTGGAGAAAACATTCCTAAAATTTATTTGTAACAGGAAAAGACCTGAAATAGCAAAGGCAACATTGGCACATAAAGGCAAACAGGAGGCATTACAATCCCTGGCTTAAAATTAGGCTACAATCTACTGTGATAAAATCAGCATGGGCTGGCAAAAAAGAAAACAGACCCAAGGATCAATGAAACAGATTAGAAGATACAAATAAAATTTCAAACAAACTCAGTCATCTTATCTTTGACTAAAGAGCCAAACATGTTCATTGGATGAAACATAGCCTCTTTAACAAAGGGTGCTGGAAAAACTGGCTCTACTCATATGCCAAAAACTAAAATTATGCCTAGGTCTATTGCCATGCACTAAGCTAAAGTCAAAATGGATTAAAGATTGAAACATTAAAACAGAAACACTAAAGCTCCTGAAAGATAAAGTAGGTGGAAATCCTAAAGACATAGGGATAGGCAGACAGTTCATGAACAAAAATCAAACTTCCCAGGAAATATTTGAAACAAGCAACATCGGAGACCTTCTCTTATTAAGTTTCTGAACATCAAAGGAAATCACCAACAGAGTGAAAGGACAACACACTAATTTGGAAAAAATCTTAACCAATAATCACACAGACAAGAGTCTTCTATCTAGATTATATAAAGAACTGAAAAAAAATTATGGTACCAAAATTAAAAGACTTAATCCAAAAATGGGCATCTGAGATGAATACACACTACTCAGAGGAAGAAATACAAGAAGCAAATAATTACCTGAAAAATGCTCCACATCACTGACCATCTGAGAAGCGCAAATTAAAACAACATTGAGATACCATCTGACCCCAGAAAGAATGACTATCATAAAGAAATCAGCTAATAACAAATGCTGGAGAGGTTATGGGGGAAAAAGGAACCCTTCTCTGCTGCTGGTGGGAATGCTGACTGGTACAAGCACTATGGAAATCATAGCGTAGAGACTTTTTAAAAAATAAGGACTGGAAATTCCATTCAATCTAGCTATTCTCCTTCTGGGTATTTTCCCCAAAGAACTGAAAACATCATACCACAGTGATATATATACACCCATGTTTATAGCATCAAAATTTGTCAGTCAAGTCTTGGGAGAACCTAAGTGCCCATCACCTGAGGAATGGATGAAAAAGATGTGGCATTTTCATATAATGGAGTATCATTCAGCTATAAAGAAAGACTTGAAGCCTTCATAGGTATGTGGATGCAACTAGAGGCTATACTTGTAAGTGAAATAAATCGGACCACATGTGTAAATATCATATTATCTCCCTAGTGTAAGAACCTGGGAGAACAAATAAAACCTGAAAGTTATAATGGATATAGTAAAACAGAAAGGCACAGAACTTAAGGATTAAACAATGAAGATGAGAAAGTAAAAAAAGATAGGAAAAAGGGCAGGGGAAAAAACATGCAAGTACCTATACAGGATGGCTGAGGGAACTGTACTAAAACTTTCCATCAGTTTTTTGAAACTGGAAGTTAATGTGTAGAATTTTCACCTTAATTAACTCTGTATGCTGATATGTGTGATCTGAGCAACTACAGCAAGGACCACAATGTGTAATCATCGCTTCTTGGCCTTTTGGCTAAGATCAAGTGTAGTATTTGTTCTTATCAGTTTAATATCTGATATGTCCTCTATCTGAGGAGAATATATGAAATGGATTTTTGGAGCTGGGAGATGGAATAGGAGCTTGCTCCTATTTACCATACCTGCAGGAATGGTAAAAAAAAATCATGCTTGAATACTTGTCATCTCGGTCTTCTAAATGTGTACCATTTCTAATGTCATATCAATTATTACTATACTCTCTTCAAAATAAGAGAAAAACAAGAGGGACAAGAACACAATTTAACATTTCTGGAAAAACAAGCAGTAATATGCAATCTTATGTCCAATCTTACATAACTACATCTGTTAATCTGAGCAACAGATTTGATAATAAAAACAGCTAATATATCAACTATTATTAATCAGCTATTCTTGTTCTGAAAATCTGTAACATACAAATCATTGTGTATTATCCTATTTCTGTCATGGTTTTTGATTTTTGTTCTTGCTTTTGTCTTTTTCTTTTCAAAATGAAATAATAAAATTAAATTGAATAAGATAAAAAAAATTTGTTTCCATTTTTCTTTCATTGTCTGTTTTTCTTTTTCCTTTCTTCCCTTCCCTTTCTCCTTCCCCCACTGAGCGGATGACAGATATTGGGAAGCAGGAAGAATGTGTTTTCTTTTATTGTGATTGTTGGTGTAAATTATGACTTCCATTGGCCTGCTAGTTTTCTATAATTTATCATAGCTTTTTAAGTAGTTATCAAAACTTTGTCCTATTCTGAATGCAATTTCATCCTGCTCTAGTTGACATGTGAACACCCTGCCCATCTGCTCATCGTCTTCACTCAATGGACCCTTTGACTTCATCACCAGGTTTATGACCTTCAGTCAAATAAGCAGATGTGATATTTGTGAAGGAGAAAAAAATAAATTCAATGACTACAGAGTCCATCAACCAAATGTATACACAGCTCAGGAAAAGAAAAATAGCATAGCAATTTTTTTTTCAACAAATGGTTTCACCCTCATGTGGTGGCCCTAGAGGTTGACATACCTCACAGAAAGCCCACTGCATTGATGCCTCTTAGAGAAAAAATTGAAAATGCATGTGCAGCAATCTCAAGCACCAAACAATTTTCCATACCAGTAAAATGTCTGGAAGCTAACAGCCACCACTTGCGACACCTCTTACAACTGTACAGGTCAATAAACAATAACTCATGATTTCTCAATACATTCAGTATTACCATATTTACCCAAGTTTTTCTATTTTCTGAAATGTGTATACATTTTTGGGGGTGAGCTCTGTATTTTAGGAGCACTTACAGTGAATATCAGTGAATCCCATAGGATTCCTAATGTTAACAAGCTTATGGTCTTGAGTGCACCAAAAATTAAGAATCATACTATTTAGTACCAAAACCAGCAAACACTGAATGCTGCTGTGTGCTGACTCTTGTTCTCTGCACTTCCACATAGGAATACTTCAGTTATCTAATACTCTTAACAGACACCATTGTCGTCATACTCACCCAGTTCACCTTTCAGTTGGCTTGAGCCCTCAAGCAGTGCCACTATAGTTTCTGTGATCTAATACCTGCACTTAATGACCTACTGACAAACCAGTACAATACGTGGCCTGATGCAGACCTACTGAATCAGAAAAGTGCCCATGATACTGTTGGCACCTAACTGAGTCTTAAAGGTCAGGAAACATTTTCTGAGAAAATTTCCAGTGAGGCTACAAGGAGGACAAGTTAACCAAGGACAGAGGAAGTGAAGGAGGTAATTCTGGGTCCAACAACTCTTGGGTGCAAAGACCCAGAGTCTAGGAGAACCAACCTGAGCTAATGAGACCCTGTCTCAAAAAAACCAAAATCAATCAATCAATCAATCAGTCTACCATGAAATCATCTGGTTGGAAAATTGAAGTGAAAATTGGAGAACAAAAACTATAGAAATGTGGTAAATATCTTATTGGTATGAGAGTCAAAATATACAACCAAAGAGAAGGAAACTGAAAAAATATACTATGTTCATATTTATAAGTTATATACAGATGTGTGACTACTTTCTTGCTCCTAAGAAATTATACAGAAATGTTTAGATTAAATATGATTAAATAAATGCTAAAAATCACTTTTCACATATCAATAGTGCTCTTGTTGTTCTTCCAGCAATTTAAGAAAGATATCTCTTTAGAAAATATATCTACAGCTGGGGAGATAGCTCAGTAGAATAAGTGCTTGCCTGGCAAGTGCAAGGTCCTGAGTTCAATCCCCAGTACCATGAAAAAAAAAAAGAAAAAAAGAAAGAAAGAAAGAAAGAAAGAAAGAAAGAAAGAAAGAAAGAAAGAAAGAAAGAAAGAAAAAATATATCTCACCGGGTGTGGTGGCACACATCTGTAAGCCCAGCACTTGGGAAGCTGAGGCAGGAGGATCGGCGTGAGTTCGAGACTAGCCTGGGCTACAAAAGTGAATTCAAGGCCAGCCTGAACTGCATAGCAAGATCTTGTCTCAGAAAGACAAAAAAGGAAGAAAAAGAAAAGGAAAGAAAATATATCTTGACTATTGCCTCCAAATGGCAAAGTCAGAGCCCACGTTAGTGCTGCTGCTCATGCACAGACTGCTAAAGGTGCTGAAGATGGTGGAAGTGTCTCCATTTTGCTGGAAAAGGAGTAACTCCAGCTGCAGCTCTGTTTTTGCTGCTGAGACTTTAGGAAATAGCTGAACTTCGGGTACCCCCACATACAATCCAAAAGAACAGAGTAAATCGCTCCTCCCCTACCTCTGTGGAGACCCAGAACTGGATAGAAATCCCTCTACCCTTTTCCCTTACTTCACCTATATGTAACCTTGCGGCCAGGTGCCTCCAGTGACTTCACAGACACAATGGCGTCATAGATAGAATAAGATACTTTTAAAATAAAAAACAAGACAGGTGTGTGTTTTTTAAAGAAAATATATCTTAATCATGACTGTAATACGACCACATACAAGTCAGTAATCTCTACCCTTGTGAGAGTGAATGACTAATACTTTCAAGTTATCAGCCCTGGAAAAATTATAAACCCAAAAAAATAATTCCAAATAAGTAAAATATTTTCTGTAGTTAATGAATATACTGAATCCCTTTTCTGAGTGTCCTAGCACAGCACGTACCTGAATCCTCCTGAAAATCCCAAGGCAGGAGGATTGCAAGTTCAAGAGAACAGTCTAAACAGCAGTCTAACTGGCTAGAGCCTATTTCAAAATAAATTTTAAAAGACCAAGGATGCAGCTCCGTGGTGGAGTGGTTGGGAGTGCTTATGAGAATCCGGCTTCAATCATCAATGTTGCAAAACTTTGTAAAAGTTTTTATTTGAGCATAAAAAGAAATTTTCACAGGGCGGAGAGAGTGAGGAGGCTGTGCCTGGCTCCCTCCCTCACAGCTGTTGTAGTGCACTGGGCTCCGTAGAGACAGCTCCCAGGCAAGTGAGAGCCTGACCGGCACTGGGTAACTGTATCTCGCTGAGGAAAACAAGTAAACATGGACAAAGGACATCCTAAGAAGTCCAGAGGCAAGATGTCATCATCTGCACTCTTTGTGCAAACTTGCCAAAACGAACACAAGAAGAGCACCCAGATGCTGCTAACTTCTCAGAGTTCTCTAAGAAGTGCTCAGAGAGGTGGAAGACCATGTCTGCTAAAGAAAAAGGAAAATTTGAAGACATGGCAAAAGCGGACAAGGCTCATTATGAAAGAGAAATGAAAACTTATATTCCTCCTAAAGGAGAAGCAGAAAGAAGTTCAAGGATCCCAATGCACCCAAGAGGCCTCTGCAGTTCTCCTTGTTCTGTTCTGTAGCCCAAAAATCAAAGGAGAACATCCTGGCCTATCCATTGGTGATGTTGCAAAGAAATTTGGAGAAATATGGAATAATACTGCAGCAAATGACAGCCATATGAGAAGAAGGCTGCTAAGCTGAAGAAAAAGTATGAAAAGGACATCGCTTCCTACAGGGCTAAAGGAAAACCTGATGCAGAAAAAAAGGCAGTTGTCAAGCCTGAAAAAAAAAAAAAAAAAAAAAAACAAGAAAAAGAAGGAAGAGAAAGAAGAAAAAGATGAAGAGGATGATGATAAATACGTTGGTTGTAGCACATTTTTTTATTATTTATAAAGCATTTAACCACCTGTACAAAACTCACTCATTTTTTTCTCTTTTATTTAATTTAATTTAATTTTTTTTAAACCTCATTTATTTATTTGTATTATGGCTGGCTCAGCCTGCCCTGGGGATGGGGCTGGCACAGCATGTGATGCCGGGGATCAAGCCTTGGTCCCTGCAGTTGCCTAAACTTTCCTAGGTGGGCACTTTAGACCGCTGAGTCATCTCACTGGTTTCTGCTTCTCCTTTAGGAGGAATATAATTTTTTTAAATTTTGAATTAAAAAAAATTGAAATGTAAGGCTGTGTAAGATTTGCTTTTAAACTGTACAGTCTTTTTTAATATAGTTAATATACTATCAAATGAGTCTTTAGATAGCCCTGTCCTGGTGGTATTTTCAGTAGCCACTAACCTTGCCTTGTACAGTATGGGGGTTGTAAATTGGCATGGAAAGTTAAAGCAGGTTCTTGGTGCACAAAACAAATTAGTTATATAAGGAAACGGTAGGTTTTCATCTTCAGTTGTCTCTGATGCAGCTTATACAAAGTAATTGTTCTGTTAACTGAATATCATTCTGTAATTACAAAAAAAAAGTTGCAACTGTTTTGTTGACATTCTGAATGCTTCTACCTAGGGCTGGTCAAATAGCTCAGTGGATTGAAGCACCTGTAAGGAGGCACAGAGGCTGGATGTTCGATTCCTGGGCCTCCTGAGCCAGCCCTGCCCTGGAGACACACTGAGACAACAATCCCAGCTCTTTGGAGGCTGTAAACAGGGGGATCACTAGAAGTCCAATCTAGTAGTGAGACCCTTAACACCCTGTAGACTCTTCCCTAAAATACAAAAAAAAAAAAAAAAAAAGAATGCTCCTAGTAAATACAATCCTTTAATTAGTATTGTCCTTTTTGTAGGTCTGAAACTTGCCCATTTTGACTCACATGAATTATTACTGTTATCTTTTCATATAGTTAGTGGATGCCAAGCTTCTGTCTGTCTACACACCCTGCATATCAAAAAGGGGGTAGTAAAGGTCAAATTGAGAAGAACATTTTCATCCATAAACTCCAAAGTCTCCATTACTGATAAAAAAAAATTTCACATCGCCCTTCATAAAGAGTAATTCTGTTCATGATAGCATAAGATCATTAGAGTCAAGCAATCTGAAAGTCTGTCCTTGAAGGACTGTAGAAGAAAATACATCTGCTCTTTACATGAGGACGCTTAACTCCTGCAATGGCAGTTGTATTGTGCAGCTCCCACACTAAAGGAGGCCTGAGAGTGGATCCCTAAAAGCGTGAGCTTAAAATACAAGACTCCAGGTTTTGGTTGTCATTCCCAGTGAAGGCAGTGAAAGTGCTGGCTTTATCTGCCTTTACCCATTTTTCTAAATATGAACTGTTCAGGAAACTTGACTCTAAAAGTTTTAAAGTTAGGCTACAAATTAGAAAAGGGTAGTCACCCATTTAGACAGAAAAAAAAAAACAAGAATTTCACATTTTAAGTATGAATTATCCAATTAATTTGAGTTTTTCTTTACAAAACTTAATGGAGTCATGTTTGTCTGCTTAGCAGTTTAAGAAAAAATTTGGGAATGCTGGGGGCTTTGAGATTATCATTCTTAAAGTGCCAGTGTCTTAAAATAAGGTTCTTGTGATTCTATACACTTTCATGATGGCATGCTGTTTTGTTACATAATTTTAACTTGGGTTCTTTCCTTTTGCATTTGTTTATGTAATTTCAGGAAGAATACTGAACATCTGAGTCCTGGATGATACTAATAAAGTAATTCCAGAGGTTTAAAAAAAAGAAATTTTATTTTTACCAATGGAAATAATCAATATTCCCATCCTTCTTTATTAAAGGATATTAATTTGAAAAGATATCAAATTATGTAGGATCCTCATCTCTTTTGATTTTTTGCAAAAAGGACTCACTCTGTCTCCCAGTGTGATCTCAGACTCATGATCCCAAGCTGTACCCACCCCCAGCCTCCCTAGTAGCTGAGATCATAGGCATGTGCCACCAGCCTGGCTTTCTCTTCTGAGTCTTGAGGTTTCCAGTTAAGGACTGACCCTCGATTCTTTCATTCTATAGGGCCTTTTTCTCCTCACTCAAAAAAAAAAAAAAAAAAAAAAAAAAAAATTTCCCTGTTTTTGTTGTCATGTTTCAAACCCTTGTGTATACTTATAGTTCTGGTGGGTTGCAGCAAAAATCACTCATGTTTTATTTTATATATGTTTCATTGGTTCATGCAAAGTTTTATTTAATGTGCTGCTTTTGTCTACCAAATGGACTTAAAAGGTCTTTTAAAATTTTAATTTTTAATAGATGCATCCTAAGTGTATACATTTGCAGGTTGCAGTGTGATCATTCATTGCATGCAAGCAATGTGTGACGATCAAGTCAGGGTGGTTAGCATTCCTATCTCCTTAAAAATTTATAATTTCTATGTGTTTGGAGCCATTGAACTTCTCCCTTCCAATTCTTTGCTTTTTTGTTTTTGTCCTGTCTTCTTTTGCTTTGTTTTGTTTTGTTGGTGGTGCTGGGGGCTCAGCTCAGTGTCTTCACACTGAATGATGTCTACACCTCATTGTTCAATATTTTTATCTTGAGACAGATCTACCTAGCTGTCCATTCTGGCCTCAACTTTTCATCCTCCTGCCTCAGCCTCTCCAAGTACTGGGATCATAGGACTGAGCTACCAGGCCTGGTTGGCTCCAATTGTCTACAAAACATATAATAGGTTGTCATAGGACACTAGAACTCAGTCACCCAAGGTAATGTATTTCAGTCTGGTCTAGTGGCCGCTGTCTACTCCAAGTGGACAAGATGGGTGGTGTCAGCTTTCGAGTGGGAGCGAGTGCGCGTGTGCAGCAGTCGTGCCCCTACTGGTCCTCTTCTCAGAAATGAGTACCATGCCTTAACCACAACGTCTAGCCCGGTAGAAACTCGGCAGAGCAGATGCTGAGTTTGTGTTTTCACTGCGTACATCAGTCCTTGGTCCCTGGGCTCTGTGAGTCTCCTTCCCCACAGCCGCAACAAGCCCCTTCCTGGCCAGATCCCCAAGTGGTTTCCAGATTCTGCAGTTGGAGCTCCAGCTGCCCTCGGAGCTTCGCCTGACTTCCTGACGATTCTCAACCAGCTGTCCTGTCCCATCCACTGTGTCAACTACATCAGCTCTCATATTCTCAAACTTCGTTTCCCTCTCCTACTCTAGGGTATGCTAGATGCGTTCGTTTCTTTGCGCTGCTTCCCAAAGCTCTTCATTCTTTACCAGGAGGTCTTTTAATAGTTGGTTTAATTATTAACATTTACAGTTATTTATAGAAATAATCTAGACCAGCCCATGTAATGTTTACCCCTACACAGGCCAATACAGTGGGAACTCTTATCTCAGGATGATTGTAGTTTGTGTGCTTAGATTACCCCAGCAGTTTTTCCGGTCACCACCACCCCCCCGCCCCGCCCCGCCCTCCACCTTTTTCTTTTTCTTTTTTGGTTTTCTGGGAGATTTTGTTATTTTTTTGCTTTTGTTTTTGTCTTTTTGAGACAGGATCTTGCTATGCAGTTCAGGCTGGATTTGAGCTCACTTTTGTAGACCAGGCTGATCTCGAACTCACATAGATCCTCCTGCCTCAGCCTCCCAAGTGCTGCAATTACAGGTGTGTGCCACCACACTCAGCTGGGAGATTTTATTCTTGGTCTTTGCTTCAGCTGTTGATTTAAAGAAACCAGTTTAACAGCTTCAAAAGGTCACCTGAGAAAGAACCGGTTGACTTATGTACTTATTAAAAGTAAATGGAGAAGTTATGGAGAGTTGTTTTATGTATGTCAAGACCTCTACGCTTTCTTTTATTTTCCTTTCTTCCTTTCTTTTAGGGGGGGGAAGAGAATCCTGGGCCAAGTAAGAAATGGATGGTTAGTTGGGATTATGCTTTTAGCTATGTCTGTTGTGATATTTGACTTTCCTCAATGTAAAGAGGTTAGAAAATCGGAGCAAGAGTTTACCCCAGGCTAGGATTTTAGAGGCACAAATCCAGTGGGATTAAGTAGTTTTAAGAATTCAGATCACTTTAAAGAGGGCAGTTTCCAAAAACCATTGCAAAAATTGGCTAACCCAGTAAAAGAAACAGAGCTATAAAGCCAGGGTGCAGCTAATCAGGTTAATACCCAAGTTAATACCAGTTAATGCCCAAGGTTAATACCAGTAACTTCTCAATCTGTACATTGTTTGCAGCAACCCCAATTCCTCATCCGCTAGTGCACAGTGCTTCTAAATCTAAAGTCAGGTGTGTCCTGGACTGAGAACCAGTTAAGAAAGTATTGGGAGAAAGAAAAAGGTGGGCGGGGCTAACTTGCAGCCTTAAGGCAAATAACCACAGAGCCAAACAGGAGCCCAGGAATCTCTGGAAGGCATGGGCTGTTACCAAACAAGAGTTTACCAGAGACACCCTGAGGCACTGCACCCAGAGGCAGTCCAGAACACCGGAGAGTTGAGCTCTGTCTCCAGCTTGCAATCTCCTGTCTCCTGAAAGTGGTATTTAGAGAAAAGGGAAAAATGTGATGAAATATGTTTTTCCTATCCTCTCTCTTTATTCAATTAGAGGTGCAGTTGGAAGTGATAGGTGTTCCAGGTGAATGGCGCAGCAGGGAAACAGGCAGAAGGAAAAAGGGAAAGGGGCTGAATTGGCTCTGAGAACAAGGGAAGGAGTGTGGGGAAGGATGAAGAAATATGTCTCTCTATCTCTATTAGACAAAGGGAGGCTGAGGCTTTCATGGCCTTTTGTCAGGGGTGGAGTTTGGAGGGGATGTTTAGATATATCTGAGGGAGCTAATTGGGGGTCTTCCCTGAAGTGGCAGGAAGGGTGAAAGTAAATTATGTCCTGGGCCAAGTTGGAGAAGGGGGAGGTGGTCTTGGGAGCATAGGCCTTTGTTTTGAGGGCATCGGCCATATTAGATGATCACCATAATGATTTTAATAATTCATGCTAGGGCCAGAACTTATCAGGAAGGAGGTGCATCACTAAATTACACACAAGAATAAGTTCACAGGATTCAGTCTTTTCTTTTTTTTCCTTTTGTCCTGAGTATTGTGCCCAGGGCCTTGAGTTATAACCCTAGCTTATTTTTTGTTTATATTTTGAGACAACATCTTGCTAGGTGCCCAAGTTTTCCAGCGAGGCTCCACATGGCCATCCTTCTACCTGCGCCTCCCAGAGTGTTGGAATTATAGGCACGTGTCACCATTCCTGTTTTTGGTCAGTTTTAATATTTAAATCTGGTGTTTATCTAAAGACAGAATTTTTTTAAAAAAAATAATGGCTGGCAACTATGATGAACTTAATAAATTCAAGAGTCTGGGCTAAATGTTTTGTTTTATTTTATTTCATTAATGTATTAGTACAGGGTCTACAAGGTCTCACTGCACAGATTGGACTCATAGTGAGTCTCTTGTTTTCAGCCTCCCATGTGCTGGGATTACAGATACACACCAACTAGCACAGCAAGCCGGGGCTCGAACCCTGCGCTATCTGGTCTTCCCAGGGCTAAACATTTTAAATGTCTTTCATAATTTGCTCCACACAGCAATGCCATTAGGCAATTATTATTTTCTCTGCTCTAACTATGAGGACACGAAAGCCCAGAGAAGTCTAGCAAATTGTCCAGCACTACAGAGCTAGTCATTGACAGAGAGAGATTTCAACACCAGATCTGGCATCCAATCTTAAGCTGCATTACTAGAAAAGTCAAATTAGCTCACACGGCTGGAGGAAAAGCTAATTCTCTCTTTTTTGAAAACCTGCAAGATTAGGGCTAAAAAACAGAGGTAAAATGACTATTTCTGGTTTGGTGCAATAGTCCACAGTCACAGCCACTAGGGAGGTTGAGGCAGGAGGAACCAAAGTTCTTGCCTAGCTTTGTGAATTTAGCAAGTCTGTATCTCAAACATCT
>PVKN010032672.1:0-12208 GCA_004027915.1 Capromys pilorides
ATCCATCCATCCATCCATCCATCCACCCATCCATCCACCCATCCATCCATCCATCCATCCATCCACCCATCCATCCATCCACCCATCCATCCACTCACGCATTCATTCTCATTTTCCTCTTACTCACCCACACATTCCCCACTCACTCATTCACTCCTTTACCCTTCTTTCCTGCACACGTCCGCCCATTCAGCCCTCCATCTGCCCATCTGTCTGTCTGGCCATCCCTGCTTCTTGCATTGTCAGGGTCCCAGTGTCCTCACTCACTGTGGTTGGACAGACAGACAGAGGCAGGTGGAAGGCATGGCCCCTTTGCTCTGTGATTGCTGCCTGGTTGAAGGCTTTGAGCAGGCAGAGAGGAGGCCAGCAGCTCCCCGTGGTGAGGAGGGCAGAGAGCACCTTCTGGCCACCATGCAGGGTCGTTTTGCTTGTGGGAGCTGGGGACATTCACCACCCTTGCACCCACATCTCACTCCCCAGAACGGGGCCTTGGAAAGCAGGTGGGTGGTCCTCAGTGAGAGCTCATGCTCCTCCTTCCTGGGGGCTGGCCTGGAAGGCACGGCCACGACCACCTGCTGCTGT
Source organism: Capromys pilorides (assembly GCA_004027915.1). NCBI lineage: Eukaryota > Metazoa > Chordata > Mammalia > Rodentia > Capromyidae > Capromys > Capromys pilorides. The sequence goes on from PVKN010032672.1 coordinate 583, forward strand.
CCAGAGCCACATGCTGTCCTCAGGTGTCAGACGTGTGTGTGTGGTGGCTATCCTGGAAATGGGCAAGGACACAGTAGGCACAGGGCCAGCTGTCCTGAGACTGAGTGACCCAGGCCCCCAGACCTTCTCCGGGTTGCCAAGACAGGAGCCGTGATGACCTCTGCCAGGTTGACAGCTTTTTCTTCTTCCCACTTCACAGGTGGGGAGACCAAGGCAGTCGCCCTTGATCTCACTGGGGCGACCACCAAAGGGGTCCCATGGCTGCGTCTGTACCAACAGGACCATGCATCCTGTACTGTGACAGCACAGGACGTTGCCTGGAGGGCCCTCCTAGAATGTTGCAGGGTGGAGGTTTCATCTGTACTCCTCTAGTTGGAATATTCCAGAACCTCACGTGGCTGTAGCGCACCTCACTTCCCCCACACAGAGTCACAGAGAGGCTTCCCTGTCACATGCACTTGGCCCCTGACACCCGAGGGGAAGCCAGGGGCCCCCATGCTGCCTTAGTGCTTGACAGCCCCGCAGGGCTGGGTGGGCGGGGGAGGCCCATGCTCGGGATCCGGAACAAATTGCCCTCTTAATAGAGTTTTCCACTGGAGCAAAGCTCCTTGACTTGAATTTATCCCCAGTGGGGAACAAGCGCATTTAAAATTATGCCACATCATAGCACAGCAAGGTCACTGTGCTGGGCCAGTGTTGAGGACAAGAGGGGGATCAAGGACACGGCAGAGCCATAGCACAGGCCAGGACACACGGGGATACCTGCACCCCCACTTACCTCCACTGGGGTCCTGGGCCTCCATGTGGACCAGGTCGGGGTCAGCGTCTACCCCAGACACTGCCCTGGAAGAGAAGCGGAGGTTGGTGTGGGCAGCAGATCACGGAGGGCTGGCAGGTTGCCGAGGCCTTGCACCCCAGACCCCCAACGCCCCAGGTCCCCCCCAACCCCCATGCTCAGGGCCTTGCTCTGTGAGTCCCAAGGACGCAGCCTCCCTGGAGCCCAGGGGTGGGCAGTTACTTCCCCACTTGTCTCTGGAGCTGGGCAGCCTGGGCACTGCCTGAATATTGCAGACAGAGGGGCAAAGCAACTGCCCCAGGCTGCATAGCCCTCCCAGGTCCTGGGTTCCAGCTGGCCCTGGTCTGAGGTGTCTCCTCCCCTTTTACCCCTGGGCACCCATAAGGGTTCTGTGCTGTTGCTGACCCCTCCCCACAAGCGCCCCCCTCAGAGTTGCCCAGCCCCCCACTGAGGTAAAGACTCTGCTATGGCTGTGCACCTGCACCCCCATCTTTGCCCTGCTAGCCTGTATCGGGCTCTGCGCATGCCCAGATTGGATGGCATGTGATAGGCAGGAGGGACATGCACCTTCTACCCTGCTGGAAGCCAAGGGGTGCTGTAATGTGCCCGAAGCTCACCTAGGTCTACCTGGCCACACGCATGACCCTGTTCACAGGACAGAGGTGGATGCCACACAGTGGAGCAGCAGCTTCTGGCCAGGACGCTCCCACTGGGACCGGGCCCACCCTCTGCCAGAGCCCCTTCCAGCCCTGGGTCTGGGGACAGCCTTCGAGGTGTGTGAGGGCCTGGGAACTGGGTGGCCGTCCTGGTGCCTTGTGACTTCCTGCCCAGCTTTCCCTGGACCATGTGCCACTGGATGCCACCTGCCTGCCAGGTGCCTCAGCCTCCTACAGGCCAGCACACTTCAGATGTCCCAAGTTTCAGGAGCCAGCCCCATTTGCTGTCCCATGTGTCCTTGCCAGGGTGACATCTGCCAACCACTGGTTATACCCAGCCTTCCAGGGCCCCCTCCCAGGAGTGAGCTGAGCCCCTCCACTGCTGTCACCGGTCACATGGCACTGAGGACGGGAGCATGCCATCCCCAAGGTTGATGGCACTAGAAGGACAGAGCTAGTCTCTTCGTCCCCCCCCCAATGCTGGTGCCAGTCCCATCTGCTCCCTCCCCCAAACACACAGGGGCCCCAGTGGAGTGGGCAGGCTGAGGAGTGCCCTGGATCTCAAGGATATCAGAGACTGGACACCAGTGCCCACCATCCCAGTCCTGGCAGGGGAGTTCCACTTCCAGGGTGGGCCCGGGAGCCAGCAGCTTGGCTCCATGAGCTCCTCCAGGACCTCCTGCCCGCGCTGCTCCTTCTGCAGAGGGTCAGACTCCAGTGAGCAAATGGGGCTGGGCTGCAGTCCCTCTGCTCGTGGGGAGCTGGTGCCAGCCCGTCATGGGCTCCTCCTCCCTCGGGCGTGCGCGCATTCACTCACCACCCACCGCTCTCATCCTCTCGCCTGTCAACTCACTCACTTCCCCACCCAGTCCCCTGCATATCCACCGGCTCACTTACTCTTGGGCTCTCTCACAGTGGCCCTGAGACCTGGTCCCTGCCCAGGGATCCTTGGTCACTGATGTCTGAGGACCACAGGCGACAGGCCTGGAGCAGCCCAGAGGCCTGCCGGAAACCAGCCCTGGCCAGAGGCTTTCGCATCTGCTGAGGTCCCCAGCCCTGGGGTGGCTGCTTGCAGCCCTGTGACACAACAGTGACTCCTGCACCTGATGCACAGGGCCCTGGGGGCCCACGAGGGTGCCAAGGCCCAGGCTGCTCGGACAACCTCCCCCGTGCACTTCCTCCTCCCACAGGCGGAGCCTCCTCCTGCCCAGTCAGATGAGGGCCATGCTGGGGTGCTGCGTGGGAGCAACACAACTGGGGACAAGTGTCCTGCCTCCCTGAGCCTCCGTCCCACTCTGTCACAGGGTGGAAGACACCAGGCTGCCGTGGGACTCCAGAGGCCCTTGGCGCCGCAGCTCAGTGCCTGTGAGCAGTCAGTGTGTAAAGCAGACCGCTACCGGGCTTTCAATCAGGGCTGCAGAGGGCGGGAGGACGAGGGTGCGGAGGTGACACATGGGCACCCGGTGAGGTGCCCCAGTGAGCTCGCCTGCTGCGGAGCTTAACGAGTCTGGCTTGAGACCCGCCGGGGCCTCGCAATTCCTGCTGTCACTCCAAGGACAAAGAGCTCCTCGGAAAAGCTGTCAAAACAGCGTTATTCACCGCATGCCACGGGGCTGTCACCACATTCCGGGAAGATCCCACGGCCCAGTGGCCAAGCGCAGCGCAGGGCAGCGTGATTACCTCTCACGCATAACAACTTGAGCGCTTGGGGAAACTTGGGGGAAGAAGTGATTGGATTTGCTGGAGATAATAGCATGTTTGAATTATCGCCAGTTTTTCTCACAGTGTCGGGTGCAGCTTCGCTCTCTGGCCAGAGCAGTTTCTGCTCAGCAACCAGGCCTGGGACTGTGGTGGCCCTGCGGGGCTTTGTTCCCTGGCCCCTGAGGCTCAGCAACACACTTCCTGCCCTTGGTCTCCACTGCCTGGGACCCTCAGGGCCTGGAGGTCCCCTCACCTGGCTGCTCCCACTCTTAACAGTTGTGACAAAGCCACTGATGGGTGGTGGGCTCCGGGCCAAGGAAGGACCTGGGCCCCCCCATGGACAGCCACAGAGACACAGCCACAGAGACGCAGCCACAGTTCTTCCTGGGAGCGGGGGCACGGAAGCCAGGAGCCAGTGCCCACAGGAGAGACGCCGTGGTGCAGACCTAGAGCTCCTCGGACCTCTCGCGTGTTTAGAGGCAGGCCCTGGGAGGCGGCGGGATCTGGGGTGTGGGTGAGTGGAGGTCTCGTCCATGAATGAGCCCCTGGCTGACTGTGCAGTGGGGCTCTGGCTGGAGGTGGTCACCGGGTACGAGCCGGAAGGCGAGCTCTGGTCCTCCATTTCTCCCCTGTGCTTCCTAGCCGCTATACAGGGAACAGCTCTCCTCGCAGGGGCCCCTCCACCCCGCTGCTTCTGCCTCAGAGCCAGCCGGCTATGGACCGAACCCCCTGGGGCTTAAGCCAAGGAAACCTCTTTATCCTTAAACTGTGGGTGCTGGGTACTTTGTCCCATTGGGAGAGCTGATGAAGTCTTCCTCAGCCCCTGAGAGAAAGCAGGAAGCCAGGGTTTGCAAGGTTAGCATGCGGTGAAGGGTGGGGTGAGAGGAGGGCAGGGCTGTTTCGGCTGTGCTTGTCCACCAGGACAGGCCTGTGGTGAGGATGGAGGCCGGTGTGACGTGTGGGGCCCTAGGGGCTGAGAAAGGGAGCAGGCGGGACAGCACCTGTGTGGCATGTGTGTGGACAGGCGTGCGTGCAAGAAAGATGACGCGTGGGAAGAACGGCAGGAAGCCACGTGTCTCCAGAGGGCTGAGGGCAGGCTGCGGCCACACCCGGGGAGGGGGGAGGGGCCGCTCCCCTTGCCTGGGCCCGGCTCCTGCTCTGCCGCATGGGACCTTGGCCAGTGCGCCAGGGACATTGCGCAGGCCTCCAGCAAACCCCTTCCTGGTCTAGCATGGCCTCGCTGGCCCAGCGGGGCTAAGCAGGCTGCACGGGCCAGGGGAGCCCAGGTCCTGGGTCAGTGGGACCAAGGCTGCCCTGGGGCAGAGGCCCGCTCCTAGGGGCCCAGTGCCTACCGCCAATGCATGCCACACCTCCCTCCACCAGGCGAAAAGAGAGACCCAGAGAGGGGCTCTCAATGTCCTGGCTCCCTCAGGATTCCCGTGGCCCCCTGCTGGAGCCACCAGTCCTCTGGGGCCCCTGGGACACGGACCTGCAGGAGGGGAGGGCGCTCACCAGAACACGTGGTCTTTGGTCACTTGTTCCTGCAGAAGCGTCCACTTCTTCCCCAGGTCAGATGACACGTAGAGCTTCAGGGCAGAAAAAAGAAACGTCTGGTAACAGGGACGTCAGGGAGGAGGCATTGCGGAGGTGGTAGCCTCCTCCTCTGACAGGAACGCAGGGCCTCAGTCCTGCCCACAGACTCACAGGGGATCCAGACCAATCCCAAGGGCTGATGTTGAAGAGGGGGCGCAGGCACAGCAACCTGTCCCCAGAGGTCAGCTGGCAGGAGCAGGGCAAGGCCTCTAGGGTAAAATCCGGGGAGGCCTCCCAGGGGAGGGGTGCTGGGGCCTGGAGCCAGGAAGGACTGTACAATCCCTGTGGGAGAGTGGAGGCAGGGCGGGGGAGGAGGCCACAGTGTGCGTGCTGGGGCTCCTTGGGGTCCTGCCGAACGCCCCACTCCAGGGCCGATCCTGGCCCCCCCCACCTTGCTCCTGTCTCCTTCCAGTGCTCATGCTGGCCCCACGCCCAGGGCCTGAATGTCTGCCCTCCTTGCACAAGGGCCCCTGGGCCCCAGGGTGTGTGTGTGCGGCCATTAACAGCTCAGATGCAACACAGTGACAGGTCCAGAGAAGAAAGGAAAGGTTTGTCCTGGGTCCTGAGCATTTTTCACTTAATGCCAGACCCTGGTGTGATGCAGCAACCCTGCCCGAACCCCCAGCTGAGGCAAGAGATGGGGCACTCAGGAGCCGTGATCCATGAGGACCCCAGCTCACCCCAGGCGCCGTGGTGGGGGATGAAACCTGGGGAGGCGATGTGGGGCCAGCCAGGGGCACAGGGGAGTGGACAGGAGAAATGGGCAGCGAGAGGCCCACTGGCAGGTCCCGGAGTGATGGTCGCAGGGAAGTGTCCCTGGGGCTGTGCCTGGGTCCTGGAAAGAAGGGACAGCTGGTCCCCTGTGTGTGTAGGAGGGCTCTGTCAGGACATCCTGCACCAGAAGTGACCAACAGAGACACCCAGTTGTTGGGTCCACAGGGCAAGACTGGAAGCTGCTCCCACCCCGTGCTGAGCTGGACATGAGGTTCCTCTTCCACTGACATAGTCAGAGAGGAACCTGGGATGCCCTGGCAGGAGAGGCCAGCTGTGGGGCAGTGGGCAGGGAGGAGACCCCTCTGTGCTACCCAACCCCCGTCAGCAGGAGACCCCATCACTCCTTGTTTCCGTGGAAACCTATCGTGGCTTCAAGATGCAGGGCCCTTGGGAGCGGAAGGGACACAGAAGCAGGAAGCGATGTGTTCCTTCCCTCTCTTCTCTGAAGCAGATGGGAGACCCAGGGCCTCCTTCAACCAGGAAGCCACACAGGGTCCCCAAGAAGACTGAGCCCAGGACCTGGCCAACCCTCTGTGCCTGTCTGTGAGACCCCTTACCCCCAGGATCCTCTGTCAGTGCCCATACCCCCTTCAGGCCTAGCATGAAGATACACAGGCTCTCCACTATTTTTTTAATTTTTTTTGTGGGGGGTCCTCTTGAGACAGGGTCTCACTATATAGTTCAGGCTGGCTTTCAGCTCCCTTTGTAGCCCAGGCTGGTCTCGAACTCACATCGATCCTCCTTCCTCAGCCTCTGAGTCCTGGGGTTACAGGCGGGCGCCACCGGGCCCACTGTCCAGGGCTTTTGCAGGCTCCAGTGGCCGCAAGCTCACAGAGAGTCGCACGGCTGTGCTTGTCTCGTCCCCCTGAACTGCCCCAGGGAGGGGCAAACACTGCCTCCCCTGAGCTCTTGCGCAGCTCCCTGCCTGGTCCACAGCCTGGTGCCTTCACAACACTGTCCCCAGGGGCAGCATCAAGAGAACCCTGGCGCTAAGCATCATGGGACACCGCAGAGGCCCAAGGGTTCTGAGTGGCAGAGGCTGCCTTAGCCACATGGGTGCCTGGCCTCACACTGCCCTTCCCGCCAGCTGGGGCAGGAGCCGCAGACCTGCTCCTCCTCTTCCTCCAGCCCTCCCGGTGCCTAGACTATGCCATGTGATATCCTTTTGCATGAGGTCACCAGGTTCTGGCAGGACATAAGGGCTGCTAGCAGCTGGCAGACCCAGGGAAGCAGGAGGTGCCCAGGGGCTGGGCATAGGGGGCCTGCGCTTGGGTGGGGCGGACTGCAGCTGTGTTCTCACTGGGATTTCAAGAGTTCATAGGACGGAAACTTCATCCTCAAATTTGCTCTTGGGGTTTAGGGGCCTCTGGGAGATGATGGGGTCACACCAGATCAGGAGGGGCCCCTAGGGTGGCACTAGTGGCTTTAGGACAGAAAAGACCTGAGAAGACTGATGGCCCCACCTCCCCTGGGAGCCCTGTACCAGGTTATGATGCAGTTCAAGGCCTTGTCAGATGCCCATTGGGGATCAGGACCAGGCACATGGCCCCCGAGCCGACAAACCTCCTCCTCCTCCTCCCTGTCTGTTCTATAAACAGCTTCCCTCTCCCTGACCTCCACCCACCAGGCCATCCCACCATAGCTGGAGGGGCCCTGCCCTCCACTGCTCCCACCCCACCCCTGTGGCCACCTCTGCTGTGTCAGGCAGGGATCAGCTCAGGGTCCTCAGACACCAGAAGCACAGGCACTGCCCAGGGAGCAGGAGGAACACGCCTGCTTGCACGAGGGGAATTAGCTTCTCGCTTCTCTGCACACTCCGGCACCTGACCTGCTGGCCTTGCACTGGAGCCAACAGCCTCTGGCTGCCGGCTGGTGCACCTGGAGTGTTTTCTGAATGAATGAACACATCTGACTCCAGGGCTGGCTGGGTGAGCTTATTCTGCAAAGGGCCAGAGGGTAAGTGTCCAGGCTGTGCGGCAACCACGCACCCTGCCCCTGGGGCAAGGAGAGCCAGAGACCACTCACAGGCATGTAGGCATGGGCATGGGCACGTGCCAAAAAACTTTACAAAAACAGGGGCCAGGCCATTGTGTGGGATACCTATTCTGGGGAACGTAACAAGAGACTCTCATCTATTGAAAAGGACTTGGAGCAAAGCTCTCTTTCCCAGGGCATGAGCCCCATGAGAGCAAGGGACGCATACTCCTCATCCAGCCTGTGGACTGGCCCAGCACCAGGCAGGCGCTTGGGAAATGCCTGCAGCATGCAGCGGTTCTGAGCCTAGAAGTTCCTGACTGGCCCTCAGTGAGAGCACCTGGCCTCAGCGGAGGTACTTGGGGCAGCCAGGTGCTGAGCTGAGCACGTCAAAGGCCACTTTGCTTAGCACACAGATGTGCAAGTGCTCACACCCCTCAGAGCCACCCAAAAGGTGGGCAGCTTCCCTCTTCACAGATGAAAGAACTGAGGCACGGAGAGGGGAGTGAACCACTGCCAGGCAGCACCCAGCACTGGGTCAGAGCAGACTTCCCTCCACCTCCACCTGCACTCAGCACTGCGTCAGTGGCTGAGGATTCCTCTGGGAAGGATGGCTGGTCACCTGAGCCCTTTCTGGGGTCATCTGCTGACCCAGGCCAGGCCCCTTTTACTCATGCCTCAGTTTACTCATGCAGAAATCAGGAGAGCACTGCACAACTTGCTGCTCTGGCCAGGGAATAAGGCAGAGGCTGCACATTAGTTTTGAAAGATTGATGACAAAGCCTCCCCGTGGATGGAAGGCATTATCTTTGTCATCACTGGTGTGCTAGCATTTGTGACGCCTGTTCCCAGACTTTAGGGAGCCTTTCCTATGTGGTCCCACAGGAGGCAATTTTACAGCCCACTGTCAATTGCTACAGAAATAGAATATTTCTGCTTAATAAGTGACAGACAAGAACAAATAAATAAGAGCAAACACACCAGGGAGGCCCCTGTCTGTCACCACTGCCAAAACCTACACAGGCGCATCCAGCAGAGGAGTGTGGCCCAGAAAGCACCAGAGGGAGAGTGCTCAGAGTGTGTACCCTGATAAGAAGGGGAGGGAGGAAGGCCAGGCTAGGCAGCAGGTGGGGCTGGAGGAAAGGGGCGCACAGGGGAGCATGGCAGGGCACAGCTCAGGGGTGCTTAGGACTGTAGCCCTTCCTGGGCATCAAGGTGGCAGCTGGGTGCAGGTGGAGGCACTTGCCACACTCCCCCCTGCTCAGGGCACCATGCTGCTGTGCTTAGGCTGGGAAGTGCAGACTGCTTAGACTCCCTTGCAGCTATATTCCTGGTCTGAGGGTTGCACTCGGGAGTTCAGGAAGGCCAAAACAAGCCGAAGCATTGTCCTGCTTCTTGGGGCATTTCCGGTGGCCAACAGGGCACAGGTATCTGCTCCAGCTCAGAGTGCAGAGGGGTGAAGGGCTTGTGTGGACAGCAGCTGCACTCTGCATTCCAGTATCCCTAGCCAGGCCAAGGGGGCTGTAGCAATAGCAACTTCAGCTGTCTGGATTTCACCCAGCCATAAGTCCTTGACCTTGGTAGACCCAGTGGCCTCCTGGTGTCCAACTTCCTGATGGGCAGAGCTCATCCTTATGGAAGAGGCTGGCTGGCTCTGGGAGTTGCTTTGAGCAGGGGGGTTCAATTCTACTAACAATTTAGAAAGCACCAGATCCTGCAGGCCAAGTGCCTTTCTGCTTAAATATTCACTTGCCTTTCTCAGGGCACCATGCTGCTGGATAATGACTCCACTTACTTTGGCCTTCCCAAACTCCTGAGTACAACCCTCAGACCAGGAATCTAGCTTCAAGGGAGTCCATGCAGTCTGCACTTCCCAGCCTGAACACAGCAGCATGTTGCCCTGAGGGGGTGATGTGAATACTCAGAGCCAGAATGATCATATCCTGAAGTTGAGGGCTCTCCTCACTCACAAAATTGTTCTGTCCCTCAGGAGAAGTCTTGTCTCATGTTAGTCCTGCAGTCTGAGGTCAGAGAGGGCTATAAATATGGTACTGAAGCCTGGGGTCTTGCCAGCAGTTCACTCAACACAAAGTCTGTGCTTTGCAGCCCAAGTTATGGGGACCTTATCCCTAGTGACACCTCACACCCATTGCCATGGCATCACCACTGGCCTTTCCTTTGGTGTGACTTTACCGAGGGTGGCAGGACTATGAGCCTTCCTTTTCCTTTCTTTTCCTGTGTGATCACCTCTATTACTCTGAAGCTGCATTAGATAGTGATACACTGTGACCAGTTTTTTTAGGCCCTTTCTCAAGCATGCTTCTTCCAGGAAGTGCTATCTGATTGCTACTCAAAGGCATAATCACTCCTCCGTTTCTGGAGGGCAATCCCCGGCTCTGCCCAATTTCTCACAGTTCTGGGAAGCAGAAAAGATTCTTGATGGACAGTAAAGTACAGCACAGCTTGAGAACATAGGAAAGCAGGTCTGTTTTAGAAGCAGCACCCATAGCTCTGCCAGCCAGCCGAGCACAGAGCAAGTAGGCTGGTGGGTACTGTGCCTGCGGTCCCCAGGGGGATCACATGGGAAGGGACTGCCAGGCTCACAGGCTCCTGATCCCAGGTGGCCCTTGAGTTGTCTGATCCTTGGTAGGGAAGAACATTGGCTGTCACCTAGGAGCTTTCAAGACCTCAGATTAAGGGGTCAGAATGTCCCAAATTATGTTAGCACAGGTGGAGGAACTGAGAGGAGGCTGTGGGCAGCCCAAGGCTGGACGGAAGGTCTCTGCAGAGCTCAGCAGGCATCAGGGAGGAGGAAATGGTGGGTGCGAGGAGAGGGCTCTAGCCCATGAGTCTGCAGATACATAGTGAGTGGCATGAATGTCATCCACTTGACTCTAGGCAGGGTGTGTGACTCACTTTGGTCAACGTGTGTGCATGCAGGCCAAGGCTGATGATCTAAAGCTGCTGTTGTTGTTTTTTGTCCCCAGAGCCTCAGCCCTGCCACGGAATAGCATATTTCCCAGAATAGAGTCAAGAATCTGCAGCCCACTCGCCAGCAGCCACCTCTGGCCAATGCAGTCCTTCCCTAAGGACCAAGGACTGACCCCAAGGCATGTTGCTCCAGCCAGTGGTCCTGGGGTTGTGTGTTACTTGGCACATTGCAGCAGGTACTGCCTAATACACTAGATTTTCTGGAGCCTAAAGCTGGCACTTTTCGACTCGGCTTCTTGGGAATTAGAGAGCTTTAAAAAACTCTGAAGTTCTCCCCAAATTAAATACCCACTGTCATTCTTATTAATTCCCCTAAATTGCCTTTCCTTTTATAACCACAACTAAGTGTTTTTCTCCCTTTTACTTTCCTTGTAGACACAGAAAAAGCACCAAGGAAAATAACCAAGATTTCAGCTCCATTAATTTTCCAGGGCACCATAAATTAAAGAGCAATTGCAATGCAGTCAATTTCTGCAGGAAAATAAGTCTCCATGATTGTGCTTCAGTCTAATTACATGGAAAGCTAAGTAGCGCTATTAATACCCAGCAGCACATGCTGTCCCCAAGGAGGTGGTTGGAGTGGAGAGGAAGCCCTCAAGGCCAAGGAGGGGAAGATCCTGACAGAAGGCAGACTGCCGCAGGGAGGCCAGGGCCTGCCAGTAGCTGGGATCCAGGCCAGCCGGGGCCTCCATCTGCAGGTCCTTGACCTGGCCAGTCACTTCTGGCAGAACTGGTCATCCATTCATTCATGGATTTATCTAACCAGCGTCCACGCATCCGCTCAGTCACACACCCACTTCCCACTTAGGCACCATCTATCCATGCACTCTCCAGCCCCGACCCCACCCCTGCATCCCTCCTCACTGCCATCTACCACAATACCTGCCTATGCACACATCCATCTATCCAGGCACTCATTAACACCAGCCCTTGAGTCCATCCATCTATCCATCCACTCATCCATACACATATCCATCTACCTTATATTCATCCAACTATCGATATTTCCACCCATCCATTCACCCATCACTCATCCATCTATTCACCCATCCAGCTGTTCATCCACCCACCCACGTACCCATCCACCCACCCATCTACCCATCCATCCATCCATCCATCCATCCATCCATCCATCCATCCA
>PVKN010032673.1:0-12208 GCA_004027915.1 Capromys pilorides
ATGTACATAAATACCAGCACATAAATCTTTCATCCCTATGTATGGTATTCTAAGCAACAAATTTGACAATAAAACATAACAACTACTTAATTTTCTATTCTTGTTTTGAAATTATGTACCATATGTATTGTATGTTGTCTTGCTTCTGTCTTTGTTTTTGTTATTTGTTTTTGCTTTTGTTTTTGTTTTTACTCTTTAAAAAAATACCAGCACATCCAACAAATATTAATACACATGGAAAATCAAGTAAGCTTGGCACAATTATAATGCAGACCCCAGTATCCCAGTGTCACAAATAGATCAACTAGACAAAAGACCAACAAAGAAATATAAGAACCAAACCACACTTTTGATTAAAGAAGGAATCAGACAGTTTCTGCACTTTCACAATAACGCCAATATGACAAGCTGGAATTTATGAGGTGAAATGAAAGCAATCCTAAAATAAACACTTATAGTGATGACTTCTTATATCAGAAAAGGAGTGAGTTTAAGCAACCTAATATTGAACCACAAGCTTCTAGAAAAAGAAGAGAAGTTTAGCCCAAAAGCTCATACGAAGGAGGAAATTATGAAGATGAGAGAGGAATCAATGCAACTGAGACTAAGAAACAATACAAAAGATCAATAAATTGAAGAGTTGTTTCTTTAAAAGATTAAATAAAATAGATAATCCCTTAGCCAACCTTATCCCCCCCAAAAAAGAAAAGACTGAAATCCATCAATTGTAAGTGAAAAGGATGAAATCACAACAGATCCTGAAGAAATACAGAAGCTCATCGACACCTACTTGAAGAATTTTTATTCTAATAAGACAGAAAATATAGAAGAAATTGACAGATTCCTGGATACATATGAAATAATGAAGCTGATTAAAAAAGATATAAAGATTCTAACTAACCCAGTGTTAGTTAATGAAATGGAAGATGTAATTAGAATCTTCCAACAAAGGTCCTGATGGATTCATTCTTGAATTCTACAAGAAATTTAGGGAAGACTCAATACCATTAATTCTCCAACTCTTTAATGAACTTGAAAGGGAAACAATGCTCCCAAATTCCTAGAAGAAAGCATTACCATGATATGTAAGCAAGAGAAAGACACAACCAAGAAAGGGAACTGTAAGCCAAATCTCCCTAATGATCATAGATACAAAAATCCTCTGTAAGATACTGACAAGCAGACTTCAGGAAATCTTCAAAAACATTATATATCATAACCAAGTAGGATTCATCCCAGGGATACAGAGATGGTTAAACATATACAAATCAATAAATATAATAAGCCATATTAACAGAGTCATGGAAAAAACAATACAATCATCTCAATATATGTAGGATAGGCAATTGGCAAAGTCCAACACCATTTATGTTTAAAAAAAAACCCTACAGAAAATTGGAGTAGATGATCTTTATGTCAATCTGATAAAAACCACCTATGACAAACCAAGAGCCAATATCATACTAAATGGAAAATAATCTGAAAGCTTTCATTCAAAAAAATTTTCATTCTAAAATTTGAAAAAAGACAAGTAAATCCATGATCACCTCTCTTATTCAATATAGTTCTAGAAGTACTAACCAGAAACATTAGACAAGAAAAATAAAGGAACAATGATAGGAAAGGAAGAAGTTAAATTATTATTATTTGTGGATGACATGATATTCTGTATAAAACACTCCAAATACTTCACCAAAAGACTTCTAGACAAAATTAAGTAGCATAGTTGGATACAAAGTCAACATTCAAATATCAATAGCGTTCCAGTATACAAATAACAAACTCACTGAGAGAAAAATTAGGGAAACAACATATTTCACAATAGCACTCAAAGCAATGAAATACCTAGGAATCAGTCTAAGGAAATTAATTACCTATACATTGAAAGCTACAGTACTTTGCAAAAGGAGGCTGAAAAAGAGATGTGAAAATGGAAAGGTATCATTTATTCTCGAGTAAAAAAAAAAAAAACCAATACACTGAAAATCACCGTATTTCCAAAATTGTTATACAGATTTAATGCAATCTTGATCAAAGTATCAATGATGTATCTTGCACAATTAAATAAAATAATCTTAAAATTCATTTGAATCCAGAAGAGATCCAGACCAGCAGAAGTAATTTTAGTGATTGGTTGAATGTGTCAGTTTGAGAAGTTTAGCTAAGAGAATTTTAACTAAATGGGTTCAACACCTTAGGTCATAGATGACTCATGCCAGAGGGACTTTTTGCCTAGGTGGCATAAGGTGGAAATGAGGAAGGATAGATCTGCTTGTGTTCTTTGGAGGAACTCTAGCTTTCACCTTCAGTTTAGTTGCCACCACCTGGCTTTTGGCAAAGATTCTTTGGCTTCTGTCATAGACATTTCAGCCTTTGATTCTCTTACTTGAGGTGTAGATAGATCCTTCAGCCTTCTGACATAGACTTTTCAGCCTTCTATCATGGGCTTTTCAGCCTTCCAATGCAGACCCATTGGCCTCCTGATATGGACCTGCATGGGACATTCATGATTTCTAGAACTTAGACTGAATTCTTCATTCTCTAGTGTGTAGACTCTTCTATACTCTTTCTGATCTAACTCTGTTAGTGATCATTGTAAGGAAATACTTTAATTTCTTATACATTTTTATAGCTTGTGTTGTATCTCTTTCTCTAGTAAAGCACTGAATGATATAGCAATTGTGTTTGGCAAAGGCAATGCAGAAGACATCATAATCCCTGACTTAAAATTATACTAAAATGCACCATGAAAAAAAGCATGATATTGGCAAAAACACAGACCTGAGGATCATTAAAACAAATTCAAAGATGCTAAAACAACTCCAGACACACTCAGCTATCTTACCTTTGACAAAGAGGCCAAATACCTTCTTTGGATGAAAGATAGCCTCCATAATAAATAGTGCTGGAAAAACTAGCTTTTCACATGCCAAAAATTAAAACTTGACATATATTTCACCATATACTACATTAAAATTGAAATGGGTCAAAGATCTAAATATTAGAGCAGAAATCTGAAGAAAGAATAGATAGAGCTCTTGAAGACATTGGTGTAGTCAAAGACTATGAACAAAACTTCATCACGCAGAAACTATCACAAAAAATCAACAACTAGAGTCTAGTCATGTTGAAATTTTTTGCACAGCAAAAGATGCTCTCTGCATATTGCAGAGGTGATTTCAAGCCTCCTACCTAGCCCACATCATAGTATGTATGTTCTTCCCACCTCGCTCACAATCACTAATCCTCAATCCACTTCTTTCTTCACAAGTGACTAAAATCCAGGCTCGGTCCTGGTTAAAGGCCTTTGTTCTAGATAGCCGTCACTGTGGATAGACTGGACTCCCTGATTGCCCACCATTTTGGGTATATTATTGTGTCTTTAGTTAAGCCATGGATTGCACTGAAAGTGGTAGGCTGGAATGAACTCATTACAATTCCAACAAATTTTCCATGGGATTAAAAATATAAACTTCGTGGGACGTGAGGAGGACCAGTACATGTTCTCTACAGCTATTAATAACAAACAGTGCTAGTCCACTATCAGCCACTGATTTCATGAAGATACATAGTCAGTCTCAGTCAGACTCACTAATTTAATAGACAGCCAGTTTAGGGAAGTCACCTCAATACATCCTGCAATGCTTATAAGTAAATACAACCACACTCGAGTCTGGGGGAGGATGATGTTAGGGTCCTCCACAAGAGAGCCTCTCCTCTGAGGGCTGCCTCACACCCTCTGGCCTCACACCCTCAGGTTCACTGACGCTGGGGATATTCAGCCAAACTAAATTTGGATGTTAGAAGCTTTGTAGAATCCTACATATTGAATTTCAACCAAACTCAGTATATAAACTGAAGACCTAACTCAGAAATTTGCTTTTGTAACAGAGATCTGAGTCTCAGCCAATCACAGAAGGCCAGTGGCCAACTGGTCTCTGTATTTCATTTTCATTTCCTGTGTCTCACATTCCTTTTTCTGTCCATAAACAGTCAACCACAAGTCAGAGCCAGAGTTGCTCCGAGCCTTTTCTGGTTCTAAGGAATGTCTGAATCAGAATCATTCCTTGCTTGTATAAATCCTGTTAAGTTTAATTTTTCTGAAGGTTTCCTTTTAACTCAGTGCTGTGATCACAGGCTATCCTGCTGCCCTGGTGCACCTGACCCTACCAAGTGTTAGGAGAGTCGCAGGTACTTCAGCCTGCTGTGACTTCTGCTGCCACCTCTGTGTTGCTCCCAGCATACTTGAGATGAAAGCTGAATGCTACACCCCAACGTGGAGATGTACTAGCTCCTTCTCTGAAATATGAAAATGGTTCTGTGCTCATCTCAGATATATATATATATATATATATATATATATATATATATATATATAGTTTTGTTTTAAATATGGTGCCACTGCCCCAGTCTGACAGAAAGTAATATAGAGAAGGCTGATTAGATGATAACAAGGTTGAGTTGATGAGAAGAAATTCAGATCAAAAAATATGCCCAAAAGGGCCAGCCAGACAGCTTAGCAGACTAAAGAGCCTGCTTAGGTAGAGCACAGGGACAGGGGTTCCAATCCCCAGCACCACATCCTGTGCAGGCAATCCCAGCACTTGGTAGGCTGAAAACAGGAGGATCACTATGAGTCTGATCTATGTAGAGACCCTGTACACCCTGTACTAAATACATAAAAAAAAAAAAAATATGTCCAAGAGCCCATCTTTAAGTGCTTTGGAGAATCTCCAGGAAAGTTTAAGGCAAGGCCACTATAGAATTAGTTTGGCCTTTAGGTTTTAGTTGCCTTAGTACAAACTTTTAAGTTTGGCCTAAAGGTTTCTCCTTACTACTGAAGGGCAACCTAATGTGTGAAGCAAATAAAAAGAAATCTTTCCTGTAACAAGTAGCAGCTCTCAGCCAATCACAAGCAGCCAAGCCAAGCAACGTATGCTCAAATAAGACAGGACTTGTAACCAATAGGACTGTGTCTGCCTCACTTTCAGTTCACTGTTTCCTTTTCCTCTGGCTATTAATATAACTTGCCCATGCAGTGAGTATTCTGAACCATTTTTGTCTAGTTTGTTGCATGATTCTAGAATTACAAATAAAGTCTATTAAAAGCTGCAAAACTCAGGTTTTTTAAATTTTATTTATTTATTTGAGACAAAGTCTCTCTATGCAGCTCTGAATGGCCTAGTGCTTACTTTTGTAGCCCCAGGCTGGACTCAATCTCAAAGCGATCCACCTGTCTGAACTTCCCAAGTGCTGTGATCACAGGCATGCACCACTTCCCCTGGTTCCTAGTGCCTTGTGTGAGGAGGTATCCACTGCAGAGTAGAACACATATCCAGAGTTAGAAAGCAGACAACAGTCAGGGCCTAATTTCTCTGCTGTGGCTTAGGACTATAACTTCCTCTCAACCAACATCAGTTTCCTATAAGGAAAGTCAAATCCACAATGTTATGAAACCTTACTTTTTTGTTCTGTCATACAATTTACACAGTCCTTTCGTATACATTATCCAATTTAACAAAATGATACAAAGCAAAGCACTTGGGAGAGAGTAAAATGCTTAACATGTGTGTGGAATTCCTTTCCTCAAAAACTGCTGTGGGTGGTTTGGCTATTGTTTAGTTAAGAGACTTATACAGTTTTGAGACATGGTTCCTTATCTTGTATAGACTAAAAGGCAATTAAACAATTATTCATGTCAAAATCTAAAGGAAAGGGAGGGCTACTTCAAAGGGTGCACTTACACAATGAAAGGCAGTTGAGTAGAAACAGAGCAGTACATAATTTCCTTCTGGCGTAGCCACGCCATATGGCCCCGAGCAAGACTTTCAAACTCATCTGTGGGGAGAAAGACAAAGAAATAAAACCATTAACTTCTTTTTAACTCTGATTTCTAATAGCCATTTTCTACAGAAACCATCCGTTCCTGTACCCAAAAATTAACTAGGGAACAGACAGGATGTTTTGAATCTCTGCACATAGGAATTGCTCAGTCATGAATCAATGTGCTAGCAGCAAAAGTTGCTCTTGGAAAAGCCATTAAACTCTAGTTGCCTCTGCACCACTCCTTCCCATTTCCAGCTGCCAACCATGGAGACAACTGCAAAGACACAGTAAAATGAAGTTACCCAGCCCACAGCCAGTCAGCCATGCAACCAGGACTCCAGGTTCCCAGGCAGAAGACAGACAGCCAATAGCAAGTAGAGCTCAGATGTCAGCCAGTGTCACTCCCTCCACCTCCACCTCCACTTTTTACTTCTGCTTGTTTGGTTTATCCAAACCCCTAACATTTGCCTCAGCCTTCTAGTTTGACTTCCAGGAAGGTGGCAAACCTTCCTAGGCTTGCCCCAAGATGAGCAAGACCATAGTCCCCCATGGGATGAAAGTAGTCCTGTCAACAAAATAACTTCCACCTTTGACTAATTTTCCTAAAAGCCAGAAGGGAGCCATATACACAATACACAGCATATTTTAAGAAAATATGTGATGAAGAGGAAGAAGAGGAAGAAGAGGAAGAAGAAGGAGAAGGAGAAGGAGAAGGAGAAGGAGAATGAAGAGGAGGAGGAGGAGCAAGAGGAGGAGGAGGAGGAAGAAGAAGAAGGAGAAGGAGAAGAAGAAGAAGAAGAAGGAGAAGGAGAAGAAGAAGAGGAACAGGAAGAGGAAGAGGAAGGAGGAGAAGGAGAAATCACCCTCTTCTATGCATTTCTTGCCCAGTTTCACACTGCACAACTATATTCTAAATTCATTCAAACATCTGGCTTTCCAGCCTCTCTGCTCTCCCTCACCCCGTGCTCCACTTCTTCCATGTTTAACTGTATAATTGTATTTGACCAAATGTGAAAGCTTCTTCCTTTGGAAGAAGGAATGAGAAGCAACTGGCTTGGCAGTAATGGTGTTTTGAGCAGCCTGAATGGGCAAAGGCTGTGACAATTCCAGCCCAAGCAAGTGCAGGAGCACTGAGCTCTTTAGTTCCCGGCTGGGGAGCCCAGCTTCTCCAAGCCATCACTCTAGGAGCAGTGACACTGTCAAGCACTGAGCTCCCACTCAGGCTTCTGCATGAGGTGGCAGCACAGAATAAAACTTGTTTCGGAGGATTTTGGGAATGCTAGTGAAATTTCTCTTACTGCTTTCCAATCCCTATCCTGGCCCCTTGCTAGGCTTCCATTGAAGTCTTTTCCAGAGCAAAATGATATTGCTGTGGACAGCTTCTGCCAATGATGGGTTCATTGCCAGCACACTCACTCATACCTCCTTCAGAGCCTGAGCACCCAAGAACCTCTGCTCAGGTGTGCTAGAGACCACCATTGTGCTCATCTCTGAAATCCTTGGTGAGAAAAGGCAGATGGGACTGAAAAGGAGCTGGAGCAATCTTGGAACTTTTTAAAAACTAAATTTAACTTTGGCTCTAACTTTGGATATTGGTATACAAAAGTGTGTCTCCGGCGAGCATTTGGTCTGTTCCATAACCCTTGGTGCAAAATGTGGCCCTTAACATTAGTCATGCTCTGCTGGGAAGGAAGTTAGAATTCCAGAACTAGGCCATCGCAGCACTGGCTGTGTGCCTCCCTAAACCACAGGGGAAAGGGTGGAGAAACAGCTGGTGCCCTATAAAAAGGTCACAAAGCATTGCTTTTACTTTAACATCCAGACTCCAAGTGGAAATAAACGGAAAAGGCTAGGTTCTAAGTGAAAATAAAGAGAGGGCAACTCTACCGTTTGCACTGTCTGGGACATATTTGCTGTAGAAGAATACAAAACGCACTAGCTATATCCCAGGAGCACAGCTGTACAAGGACTAGCCAGAAGTAAGGATAAGCATGAAAACATTGCATATTACCAGTGCGTGATGCCATAAAGAGTGGGTGAATGTCCCTTCCTTGGGGACTCTGGCAAGGAGTTAGTTGCAGAAGCATTTGGGACTGAACAAACTTCTTTCTGTGGCTCCCCCATGTATAACCTTAGTTCTTTAGGCAGCTACAGACTTCTGAGTTTCTCTAGGGGTACAAATGCAGTAAAAATCAAAAAGGTATTGGCTCTGAGTACCTGTCCAGAAGAACTGTGAGTGTCTTTAGTCCCTTTTTTCCCCCAGCAAGGTCTCAGGGAGCTCATTTCTTGTCCCTGATGATTAATACAAATTTCCCGGTTTTTTTCAGGCTGCCTGCCCGTGGCCTCCATTTGCCATCACTCCTGTTGATGATGGTAAGTCTTGCATCAGCGTTGACCACTCCTTCAAATGTTGAAGTTGGCTTTTTCTGCACTGGGTGTTCGACAAGAGGGCAAGATGTCTCCTCACCTGCATTTCTAATCCAGCTAGAGCCTCTGAATTTCTACTGGTGGAGGGAACCATGTGAGCATTCTGCCCAGTAAGTGCAGCGTGCCTCTCTCTGCAGTCAATTCATGTTCCAGGGTGGATGCTGTGAACAACTGCAAGTAGAGAGCGAGCACAGTATAGAGCAGCATGCTGAATGGCTTGCACAGAGGATCTCATTTCATCTTTATTTCAGCTCATAATTGCTGTCTACAGATACAGACACAGATGTGTACAGACTCAGCACACTTTGACTCTCTGATCTCAAGTTGCAAGGAGAAGGGTGGTTTGGTCGTCAAGTTCAAGAGGATTTTTCATTCTGTTCCATCAGATGCTCATTGGGTCATTACAGCTCTCCAATGTCTACCCTGGGTGTACCCCATGTGGGCGGACAGTACACACGCTGTTGGCTTTCTGTTGGTTACAGTGCAATTCAAAAATGTAAATTAAGCCTCAAGAAATAAGAAAAATGCAGACTGAGCCATGAAAGTACTAAGATATTGAATATTTAATGTGGTTGGTCTGTGTTCTATAAGGACTCAATTCTTATAACAACTCTAAGAAGGAAGGAAGTACTATCATTGTCCTCATTTGACAGATGCACAAAGGTTAGGTAAGCTGCATGAGATGGCACACTGTCTGGTGGAAAACGCCAGCGTTCTAGTTTTGCAACAGGGGATGCCTATTCCTTGCACGTGCTAGCTATGGTAAGGACTTCAATCAGCCCATATGCTTGTTCTTTATCACAGTTTAGGAAAAAAATACATACCAAAACCACCAGAATTATTAAGACATATGAAAGGAAGCTTAAAAGAAGGGTGTGTTTGACAAGTACTGTGCTGGCCCAGCTTTGTGTTCATCCCTCCTCTCAGTAAAGCAGTGAGCTTGCAAACACACATAAAAATGTAATAAAATAGAATGGCATGACAGCCTTAAGGAGGATCCAAATGTAGTCCTGTGGGAGCTTAGTCCTAGTTCAGCAGAAAAGTACTGCTGAAATAGGTCTTAGAGAAGCACTGATTCTAGTTAGGATTACTCTAAGTAGAAAAGGGACTTCAAGTTAGAAATGTATCCTCAGGTTCAAAGACAGTGGGTTACTGAGAACAGATGGACCAAGAAGGATGTGATGATTCCATGAAAAAGAAAAAAAGCCTGGCCTTATCACAACTGCCAGATTTCCAGGGGCGGGAACAAAGTGCTTGATACCCACAGCTTAAAGGAGGGTTTGCTTGGCTCCATTCCAGAACATGCAGGCTATGATTGGTGGCTTTGAACCAGAAATACCAGGGTTGAGGGTTTGAAGCAAGAAAGCTGCTCAGCTTGTGGTGCTGGAGAGCCAGAGAGTAAGGAAAAGCCAGAGGGAAAGGGACCAGGAACCAGATACAGTCCCCCAGGTGATGGCCCCACTGCCACCCAAGATTCATCCAAAGGTGTGCTTTATAAATCATCTAAACTACCTCTCAAGCCAATCAAGTTGACAATCAAGATTAATTATCACAACTATTCACAGACACAGGTTTCCAACATTTACAGCACTTATTCAGCCTTCAAAAGCACTTAGTAGTGGCCTGGGAGGCAAAAGAGCTCCATATGCAAGTGTTATTTACATTTACTAT
The DNA here is from genome assembly GCA_004027915.1 of Capromys pilorides. Taxonomy (NCBI): domain Eukaryota; kingdom Metazoa; phylum Chordata; class Mammalia; order Rodentia; family Capromyidae; genus Capromys; species Capromys pilorides. The sequence goes on from PVKN010032673.1 coordinate 9,925, forward strand.
CTAGCACCCCTAGCTTCTGTCACAGGTCCTTACAGGGACAATGAATCATATGGCTATCTTGTATCTGGCAAAGAAAGAGCCAACCAGAAGTTATATGGCCACTTTCTATCTGGAAAACTAAAAAAGCCAAGAAAAAATTATACAGTCACCTTGTATCTGGCAAATTTAAAGATATCACCCAACACTTTAGGTATATTGAACAGTCTTAAAAGTGATATTTTTTAAAAGTCATATCACATGAATAATTATCTCAGGGTTATAAAGATGAAGTATTTTACTTCTGTACTGATAATTTTAAGCATATTGTTTTGGAATTTAGAGTCAGTTGTCCTATTAGCTCTGGCCTGTTTGATACAAAACAACCTAGTAAATTTCCCTCATAAAAGGTAGGAAAAGCCAACATTTTAATGAGAAAATAATTCCTTACCTATCTGCAGGTAGTAAATAGCGAATAAAAGTTTAATATAAGGTTAAAACACACACTGACACAAAGCAATACAGCTAATTTCTATCCAATGCTACTTTTGAGTTTCAGAGATAGTTTTGAAATCAAGACATTAACTAAAAATACAGAGCTTCCAATGAGTTTAAAAATGAAACATGGGCTGACCAGATAGCTCAGCAGGTTTGATCCCCAGCATGCCGTACTGGCCCAGCCCTCAGAGTGCACTGAGACAGCAATTGAGACTAGATGTGGAGGCGCGCCTGTAATCCCAGTGCTCGGGAGGCTGAAAACAGGAGAATCACTACGAGTCCAATCTACATAGTGACACCCTGTAGATCTTGTACTAAATACATAAAAAAAGATAAAAAATAAAACTATACTTTGAAACAATGAGATAGATCCATTGGCTAGTTTCTGTCAGATGCACAAGACTTTGTATAGGAACTAACACACACCTAGGAAAGAAAGACAATTGCAAAGCCCTCACAGAACAGAGAAATCAACAAGAAAGCATCTCTAACTATCCTTTCCACTGGACATAGACCCTGGCTCCCTTGGGGATCAGTGTAGGCTTTTTCTTTTAGCAAAGTCTGATTTAGTTGATTGATGCTGTGCTGTTGCTGGTTTTTATTACTATGTGAAGTCAAAAGGTCTGATGTTAATGGATCTTAAACTCCAAGACTCACACACACACACAGTCCCATTTAAACTTGGCTGTGCATTTTGATTGGCTGGATGTGTCTCTGCGATTTCTTAATGTACGTGGTATGCTTTGAGCATTGCAGACATGGAATTCACTTTTTTCTCTGGCTCTTTTCTTATTCTTCCATTACTTATTCATTGAATAATTGATAGATGATAGAACAATTATTAATAAAGTCCTATTCCCAGAAACTTTATACTTAAAAGAATGTGGGCTAAAAATAACAAAAAATCAAGCAACTTGAATCAATTTTCACTATGAATAAGGAACAAAGAATTTGGACCTTCTGCATTTTTAGATCTCAGATTCTAGACATTTCATAAATAAAATATGACCAGCTGCATGGATTGCTAGGTATATAATATATGAGTTACCTACACAGGGAGAGGTTATTTTTAAAAGTTCCTGCTGGCAAAGTCAGACTTATTCTCATTGCCACTTTTAACCCTGTCAAATAAAACTGTTCCAGATTGTAAGGTTGGAAATGCTTCACAGTACACTTTAATACAAAAGCTTAAAATTTATACTCCGGAGGAGGGCAAAACCTGATTACATTCATTTATTCTCTATTAGGAGCACCATACCCAGCTATATTTTTAAACAAAAAAAGCATACTATCTTTTCTACATAAATTTTCTAAATATTTAGATGTATTTTAAGTGCCAATAAATAGCCACATAGCAGAAATGAGGTCATATATACAGTCCTATATAATTGTATTTCTAATAAATGTGTATCTTTTAAAATCTTGTAAATACAGTGGTACCTCAGTTCATGAACTTAATTTGTTCTGTGATTCTGGGAAAAGTTGGCCTTGTTTGCATCCATGATTGTGTGGGAAAGATGGCCTTGATCATATTTTTTTCACTTAATGCAGTTTGCAAACAGAAACAAAATTTTGCAAAATGCTTCTGTTTACAATCCAGATTGCTTGCAAAGAAAAGCATTCATGGATTAAAGTACCAGTATCTAGCAAAATATACCCATGAAAGGTTATCTTGTAAATAGAATCCAATTTATTCTCAGACACTGAGAGTCTGACAAGACCCCATTTTCAAGGAGAAACAGACTTTCAAACAAATTTTCTAAGCCCATGAAATTCCTACATTATTAAAATATGGCAAGTTGAAACAATG
>PVKN010032674.1:0-12212 GCA_004027915.1 Capromys pilorides
TCCTGTGGTCAGTGGGCAATGCCTGGCTTCCCTCACTGATCAGGTGCTTGGCTGGCTTCTAATTGGATGACTGGGTCATATGGCTGTCATTGTCCAGAGGTCAGCCTGGGCTTGTCCCCCTGGTGGCACTCTCAGGGTTTTTAAGAACCATGAAAGAGAGAACCCTCTGCTACATCAAGTATGCTACTATTCCAGAGTGCCTGAACAAGTCACATGACCAGAGGCCAGCAGAGAATAGGTTGATGGGAAAGGGGGAATCTGGCCAGTTTTGCTATCTACTTTGGTTGTCTTCAGCATAAAATGAGACAATAGAAACCAAGAATGGTGGCATGGAACTATAGTCCCAGCTACTCAAGAGTTTGAGGCAGGAGGATCACTTGGTTCTGGGACTTTGAGGCCAACCCAGGAAACCTAGTGAGACTTGGTCTCTTAAAAAAAAAAGAAAATCAATCTAACATGGTGGCGAACATCTGTAATCCCAGTGCCTCGGGAGGCTGAAGAAATAAAAGCATTGAAAGTTTAAACCCAGCTTGAGCCATTTATCAAGACCCTGTCTCAAAATAAAAAATAAAAATTAGTTTAAAACTAATGAGCTTGTATAACTGGAGAGAGCTATGAGCCCTGAGAGTCAATAAATGGATTAACCATGATTACATTTCCACCCTCTAGGATTTGAGTGATACAAAGGCTAGTGTTTTAATTATTAATAATCATTTAACTCAATAGGTATTGAACAGTCCTGTTGAACTCCGGGCAGAGCCTGGTCCATTTCTCTCTGTCCCAGGAGGGTGAGCGGCCCCTGAGGGCCACAGGGCCCTGCAGACTCAGTGAGGGACCCCTGCTCACCTCCTCCCCAGTGGGCTGCACACCACCTGGTGCTGAGAACATTGTTGTTGTTATTGGTATAAAATCCATGTCTCCACCTCCCCCTTGCACACAAAAAGACAAGCTAGACTCCTCTGTGGCTTTTCGTTTTTGTTTTAGTTTGACCCACATCCCACCTTTCAAAACGACCGCAGGCCAGAAGCTATTTGTAGAGGCTCCCTTCCTTTCTTCTGCTCCAGGCTTCCCGGAGGCATCTCCTTCCAGCTGTCTCATCTCCCTGCTTCTGCCCGCAGCATCGCACCTGCCTAGGGCACCTCTACTGGCTGCAGCCACAGTTTCAGGAGACTCCTGGGGGAAGAGGGGCATGGAGCCCTGAAGCTTCTCCAGGTAAGGGGTGACACAGGCTGGCAGAGCCTGTCTGCCATTCCAGATTTGCCTCTAAGACCCAGGCTGGCTCTTCCAGGCCCCATGGGGTGGCTGCCCCTCATCTGTAAGGGAAAGGAGCTCCCTGTCCCTGGCCACAGCCCCCGCTCTAGGCAAATGCTGCTCTGGCTTCTGTGTTTCAGCCCCTCTGTGTTTCCAGACAGGACCTACGCTGGGCTTTTCTTGTAAATATTGACAGAAGCCCCGGAAAGGAGACAAGAAAACAACGGACGTTTTATTTATGATACAAAAGGAAATCAACTGGGAAAAAATATCCACAGGCCCAACAGGAGGGGGGAATGTTTAAATAAACCGTGATACATTCACTTGGCGGAATATTGTGCAACTACTGAAATGGTGTTTACTAAGGGTTTGTAATAACACAGGAAAATGCTTATTCTAAAATGCTATGTGAAGAAAGGAAGCAGCTGAACTGTAGACTCAGCATAATCACACCTATGCAAAAATCAAGCGGAACAAAAACTGCTCAGAAGAAGTGGGGGAGGCATGCCCGACGGGAGGGGGTGTCTTTGGGTGGCAAAAAATGAAGAGTTTTTTAAAAAATACTTTTCCCTATTTTCCATTTTTTTCTATAATAGGCAAGGCTGGCTTAAAGTAGAAGGCAACTCAGACTTAATTTTTTTGCTTTCCTAAAGAAGAAAGAGCTCCTACTGGGAAAGCAAGGCAGTTGATCCACAGAAAGCCAAGCGATAGAGGTCACTCTTCTTCTCCAAGAGGTCAGCAGATTGTAGGCTATTAAACAAGGTCAACTGGAAATCCTGGACTCTGATCCTATGAAAAGACACCCTCACGCTGTTACTCAGCTGCATGCTGGGTGTGACAACCGCAACATCCTGGTGTGACATTGCCTCTCACCCCTGAAAGTGCAAACTCTGCCTCTCTCCTGGGGGATGTAGCTTGTTCCACACCAGAGATCTGTTTCATAAATGTTGGTGGGGTCAGATTCTTTTCCTTGTACCAAGGCACAATCAGAATACTGGGCCTTTCCTCTACACCAAGATGGTGCACTGTGGTGGGGGGTGGGGGGGGAATGGACGACAACATCCTGGTCCTCTCTGTATGGCGTGGTGTGGCAACAGTGGGCCTCCCCCTTCCTGGATTGTGCATATCCCAGATTTCCACTGGGGTCCCTACTCAGATTCCATCCAATCGAGGAGGCTAATCACACTGTTTGAAGGGGGTGTCTCTTCCCTCAGCCTTTCCCCTTAGCACTCATGTGACATGGACTCTAAGCATTCTTCTCCATGCTTGTTTTATAATATTGCTCATTTCCCTCCACCAGGCAGAGATCTGCTTCTGTCACCAGTCCCTAGAACAGTGTCTGGCCCAATAGTCTATACACACTTATTTCACCAGGGAGTGGGTGGATCCTGGCATCATGCTCACGGAGGGTCTTCTGAGGTTCTCGGAGTCACCTTGCTTCGCTGTGATGTCCTGAACACCTACATTCCTAAACCTAGCTCCGGGGACCCAGATCAGTGGTGACGAGTATACCAGCTCTGATCCATTGATAATGACAATGACTGCTGGAACATTGGATGGGAATAGTTTGAGGCCATTATAAGGATTCTTCTGAAAAAGATAGGGCATCAATTAGTGATGCCTGCCACGGGACCCTAAGAGAGGTAGATTAGCTGTACTGCGTACCTCTCATCTAAACCAGCCTCGTCTCAGGTTTCTCCTTCATTGTGATCACCATACCCATTATAACTGGGAGCTGGAACAAACGCTGCCTTCCCTTGGCAATCATCTTCCTGGTCCCCACCAAAGGTACCCAGTGTGCTTCCAAATGTGTCCCTAGAGTGGTCCTTTGTCCTTCTTGCGTCTGGATACTTCCCTCCACTTTATCCAGACTTTTCTCTTACCTCCTTCTCGCCAGGCCCTGGGTTTAGCTGCTCCAGTTTCCAGCTTTGCTCCAAGCACACCCAATCCTACCTGGGATCACAATGTCAGTGTCTCCTTTGCCTCTGGTCGCTGACACCAACCCTTGAAGGCCCACGCCTGAGTGTTTCTCTCCCCAGGGCCAGTCATGGTCTCAGCTAACTTCCCTTCCTAGCCACTAATCTAGGAATCAATTTAGCTGTCTCATCTTCCCATGCCCTAGACTAGGGACAGTGGCCTTGTGTGGTCCAATATGAGCTCTCTTTTCATCTCCATACCAACCACTTTCTCATGCTGGGCTCTAATTCTGCATCTTCTCCAAAGATTCCAGCCCCGGTCCAACATCTACAGGAACGTTGAGATTCAAAGCATTGCTATCTTCTCATGTGCCAGGCCCTGTTCCATGTTTCTCTGCTTCAGGCCGAGGTCAAGACCTTTGTCTCTTGGAGAGGGAATAAGGGCTATGGGGGTAGAATGGACCCAGCCTGCTCCCTTCCTTGCAGGAAGAATGCACACCATCCTGAGGTTGGGTCTCCTCCATTGCGGAATTTACCAAACCTCATGTGAAAGGAGTTCCTGGATGCTCCAGTGGAGTCCTCCAGTGCTGCAGCTGTAGGATGGATTGGCCCTTCCCTGGCCCACCCTTGACTAGTGAGCCTCATGGGGTGACCACGTGGTGCAGGGGGAGCCAATCCTGTTATGCCCTCTCCTATTATGCTGACAGGTGATGGCTTTCTTGTTTCCAGACAGAGGCTGGTCACCTGAAAGGATCCTGAGGTCCAGGACAAGAACGGTGGGGTCAGGGAGCAGTGTATGTGGACAGGGGCCTGGGAAGAAGGTAGTCTTGGGTCACACCAGCCCACACCAGCCTCTCCCTCTGAGACTCTGTTGTTTACAGAACCCATCCTATTGTGAATAAATCTCTATGAGAAGATGACTGGTTTCTCCTTCCTGGGATTCCAGGGAACAAGAAAAATATGGGACTGGGTAAATTTATCCTGCAGACAAGAGCGACCAGCAGGCACCTTCTGCTTCAGCCGGTCAACAGCTTCAACCCTCTCTCCTTCTGTGGAACCCCCAGCTCTTTCTGGTTCTGTTCAAACCATCTCCTTTGAATGTTCCCACCTGTACCCCAGGTGCTTCTGGGCACACTAAGGGCTGGGTCCAGTGACTCATGTTTAGGAACGGACCCAGGAGGCTCACGGGCCCAGCCCATCTCCAGAGGGAATAGCTTGAGGGGGCCTCTGCGGGCACCTGAAGCTGTGGTTGGATAAGGCATGGCCCTAAGCTTTGATGGGGTCCCGGCATGGCCCCCAGGGATACAGACCTGGAGCAAGATGGTGGTCACTGAAGCATCGCTGAAGAAGTGATGCTTTCTGCCTCGGAAGGCTGGCCCCTAGCTTCACTAGTTTTTTTCTGTGAAGCAGGCCTCAGCAGCCCACAGAGCGGAAGGACACGTCTGAAGCCACAGGAGGTGGGGTTAGAATTCCTCTTTTTATGGCTAAGTTTCTGCGCTCCCAGAGCAACAGGCAGGGGTGGAATTCTACCTTTTGGTTGTCATGGGGAGCTCGCAGAGTGGGTGCTAGACCCTGGTCTGAAGCACTGTGGGGCAAGGCAGGGTCAGGACAGCGGGCAGGAGGGTGCCCTGGGGGGATGGGAAGTGCTGAAGCTCCTTGGGCACAAACCTGGGTGAGACGTGGCCAGCCAGAAAGCAGAGCGTGCGCCGGCGCCCTACGCAGTAGATGCGGGAGTCCACCGCGGCGCACTGGAAGGCATCCGGGTAAGGCGTCCGGAACGTGGCGCACTCGTACCAGAGCCGCGTGCTGGCTCTGCAGCGGTACACGCTAATGCCCAGGCTGCGGTTCAGGTCAAAGCGGTACAGGAAGCCATCGACGGCCACCATCTCGGCCGTGCGGTCCTTGCTGCCGCCCGTGGGGCTGGCCCACCAGCGCTGATCCTGGGCCGAGAAACGGAGCAGCAGGTAACGCAGCGTGCCGCCCGTGACGAAGATCTCATCGGCGCACACCGTGGCCGTGTGCGCCAGGGCAAAGGTGTCATTGGGGAGGGGCGGGGCGAAGGTCCAGCGGTCCAGGCGAGGGTCGTAGCGCTCCACGGTGTTCAGACACTCTCCTCCGATGGCGTACAGGTGGCCGTCCAGGGCTACCAGCTGGCAGTGAGGCCGGGCCTGGTTCAGCGAACTCACCTCGCTCCAGATCCCCGTCAGGGGGTTGTAGCAGAAGACGCGGTTAGAGGGCTGGTGCCCAGGCCCCTGACAGCCAGACACCACGAAGAGATAATTGAAGAGGCTGCAGGCAGCACATCCCCGGGACACAGCCTCGGGTGGCAGCTGGGCCAGCGGGTACCAGGCATCCTGCTCGTCGTCATAGCAACAGAGGCTGCCGCAGTCTTCCTGGGGGCACAGGTCGGCGACCACCAGGCACTTCCGGCCAAGGAGCCGTCGCCGGAGGATCAGCTCCCGCTCTGCACCGCTCAGGCACCCGTAGATGTCTGGGCTGCGGAGCACCTGGAGGTAGTTGTCGCTCATTACCTTGTAGGCCGCCTCCTTGAGGGCCTCCAGGTTCTGCCTCTTGGCCAAGGTCAGCACCTCGTAGCAATTGCCCAGATCCAGGCAGATGTCCAGGGCAGAAGCCGTGCTGAGGGGGATGTGGAAGACATTGGTCCTGCCCTCCGGCTGCACGTGGGGTTCCCCACTGCACCCGGATGGACTGGGTAGGGTTTGCTGTTCTAGGTGGGCTGGAGCGGGTACCCCAAAGCTGTCGGGCTGGAGCTGGAGCTCTGGGTTCTCAGCGATCTGCAGGAGACTCCTCTTCCTGCCGAAACCATGTGCAGAGGGCGACAGTGGGGAGGCTGCTTCCTTGGCCCCATCTTCTGTGTCACCAGCTTGGCCTCTGGAGGATGCTCCTGTTGCCAGGGGCTCTGGTGCTGGCCCAGAGGAGGGAGGTTCAGCCAGAGCTGCTGTCCCGGAGGCCAGCTCGGATGTGGCCCGAGACGTGGATTCCACATAGTAATCGTATACCTTGCCCTTCAACTGGGGCCCTGGCCTCTCTGTCTTCTGTATGAAGTTCTCTTCCATTCGGACCCGGGCCATGGAGGAGAAGGTATAGCAGGCTCCCTCCTGCTGCTGCACGGCTAGGCCCATGTCTGAGGTAGCCTGGAGTGTCCTGGTCTCTTCCCTGTTCACCTCTGTCACGTGGCTGAAAACCCAGTTCTGGCTCATGTCGCTGCTGCCTTCTGTGGAGGCCACCTGGCTGTGCCTGGGTCCCAGCTCCCCCGGCCCTGGTTGCTCTGCGGGGCCACTGTCTGGCCATGCAGCAGGCTTGCCACCCACACGGCTGCCGTCCACTGCCACGGCAAGTCCAGCTGAGGAGCTGCAGGGAGGGGTGGGCTTACCGCCAGCAGCTGTTCCGGCTTCCTGGCCGCAGCAGCACGCAGGCACCTGCTCAGAGCCTGAGTGCTGCCCGCCTTGCCCTGGGGGCTTTCTGCATCTGCACGGGGCTCCGGGGGCCAGGATGCAGGGGCCTCCTGGGTCCTCCGAGCTGCAGCCCACTGGTGCTCCAGCCCCGTGGCTGGCTCTCTGACGTCTAGGCCGCCTCTGGCGTGTTGCTGGAGAAGCACTCTGGACAGCAGGCTGCCCTGAGCCCTCTGCCTCCTTCTCAGCTTTGGCCTCAGAGTTCCCACCCTTCTGCGGTGCCTGGGCAGGCCTGGACTTGTACAGTCCGTAGGCTGCCGTCACCAGGAGCAGCACAACGGCGGACAGCACTACCTTGCCCGTCAGCTGCATGTCCAAATGCCAGTCCTGGGCCTTTGCTTCTCTGGGGAACATGCCTCTCAAGCTGACCCAGGCCCAAGAATGTAAAAAATCTGATTAATGATTGCCCAATAGAGACCAGTTCCTGGATCCTGCTGGGCCAAGTGGGAGGGTGTCTTGGGTAGGCTGGGGCCAGCCAGCTGCAGAGTTGGAGCAAAGGTGACTTGGAGTTGGCACAGAGTAGCCACTGGGGCCAGGTATGGCAGACCTCAGTGGCCAGCCTCCTTGGGTCCTCCTCTGGGGGTTGGGGAGGAGTCTGCCTAGAGGTGCAGCCCCAGGTCAGCTGCCTGAGGCCACAACCTGCCCTGCAGCTGGGGGACCATACAAATGTCCAGCTGGCACTCAAAGAAGGAAGAAGCTTTTAACCAGAGTCACCTCACGCCAGGAAAGACACTGGGTTGGTTAGTCTGTGTATCTGCTTTGTTTTCTCTTTTGCAAATCTCTGCGACTGTGGCTTGGGTGTGGTGAGCCAGGCCGCAGGTGGATCCAGGTTAGGCATGGTGGGGGATGGGTCCTGTCCTTGTGTTGAGGGTCAGCATTTAGCTGGTCAAGCGAGGAGGACGCAGCAGGGAGACCAGAGCCAGGGCCTGCAGCCAAGTCACCTGACCCGTTCTTGACCACCTCTGCCCTCTTTTCCTGCTTGGCTGGTTTTTTGCTGAGATGGGGGTGGGGAAAGGACATTGCCTTAGGACCCATAGGAGCAGGACACAACCTCTCCCCTTCCACGGTGACTGGCTGAGGGAGGGCCTGTACCCCTCGACCGCACCCAACCTCCATACCATAGTGCTGTGGACCCTGGATCCGAAGTACAGGGCTCTGCCGCTTACCAGCTGTGTCTGTTGGCAGTGTTGCGAAGCTTTAGTAAATATTAGTGTCTGGACTCCCTCCCCCTCCCCCTCCTTCTCCTCCTCCTCCTTCACAGAACAGACTGCTATTAAAACCTCACAGGTACAAATTGTTATCACCTGGACCATCTGAAGCTCAGATCTTATTCTGCCCCTTCTCAGCCAAAGTCCTCATCAAGGTCCTCTAAGGGCAACCAGTGGCCAGCGCAGCAATCTCAAGCTCTCATTGCCTACTAAGTCTAGCAGGGAACGTCAAGGGAGGACCCCCACCCAGCGAGGGTGCCAGGCGCCGGCCCACCCTGTCTGATCTGCCCATAGTCTACAGTGGCAGAGTGGGCAGGCAGTCAGGCGCTCCATATCCATTTATAATGCTATCACCTAGTAGAAAAACAAAAAATAAACACTGCTCTGAGAGTGTAGGAGGGATTTGGTGCTGAAGTTTTTGACTTTGGGAGAAAATCCTGATTTTCTTTTGCAAGAGCTCACTGCCTTCTCTGTTCCAGCCTCAGTTTACTCTGTTGAATTTGTCTCCAGATCATCACGCAGCACACCGTGTCTTGCCGCCTTTGGGCCAGTGCTAAGGCTCCCTCTCGGCAGGCCCTTGAGTTTGCTGGTGGGCACCCTTCCAGCCCATCAGAGCCGGGTCAAAGACCACGCCTTCCTTCTCCCCCATCCTCCAGATCAACATTTCCTTCAATGGACCTCTTTCCTTGGGGTGCCTGATCTAACTTCCAGCTCATTTGCTGTCATCAGGTGCCCCACGCACAGCATGTGTTCTGCTGGAGCCTGGCCTGGACTTACCTGTGAACTCCCAAACACAGAGGGGGCTGCAGAGCAGAACAATAGCCAGTGTAGACTGTGTCTTCATTTGAAGGGACCTGGAAGAATGGCATTTGAGGCCTCAGCTCCTGGAGGGAGGGATAGATGGTCACCTTCATTTTTGGGCAGTGGTAATGGGATTTCTGATGTCTTCTCAGTTTGCTGGTAAATGGGGACTCAGTCCTCCTTTACAGATTCCAGGGCTTTACAGACCTATGTCTACCTGACAGTATGACCTGGGCTTTTCGTCCGTTGATGATGGGCAAGCGGGCCCCTCAAAAGGTGGGGCCTCTTCCTAACAGTGGATCCAGTCAGGATGTCTCCTATCAGAGATTAATGAGGCGATTTATCAAAATCTGAAAATAAAATTTCCAGCAAGGGTTTAGAATGGGATAAGGGAGGACAGGGCAGAGACCGAGCCGAGCAAATGTCCCCCACACACCGGGCCACGTGCTAGGGTGTAGTCACAGGGTTGAAGGGACAGTTGTGGCTATTGCCCATGGAAGCTGGGGTAGAAGCCGAGCAAGGAGAAGATGGGGAGCCCATGAACCAGGCTTGCACCGGCCAGCGAGGGAGGCATGTGACATGGACGGGATGGAGGAGTAGAAAAGGAGAAATAGCCAAGAAGAGGAACCCAGGGGACTCAGGACCATGACAAGGCCCAGAGCCCTCCAGAGTGGAACCCGGGGGTGGAGTGAGGGCAGGTGTGCAGGGGGCCCTGGCGTGGCACCTCCTGTGACCGTCCTTTGCTTCAGGACAGAAGTGATATTTGTGAAACAGATGAGCGTAGGGAAGCCTTCCTCAGCAAGCTCACCCCCCTTTCTAGTTCTCTGCCGCCCCCCAAGGGCATTGCTTACAGATGCGGTTTTATTGTAATTCAGGCACACGGAGACAGATAGATGCCCAGGTGGCTGCAATTCAGAAGCTGGTTACAGTGCCCGAGGCAGAGGGGGTGAGGGCGAAGCAAGGGTGAGGGTCTTTATTGTCATGTGAGGGGAGGAACTGGAGACACAGGGTCGGCAATGCAGGCTTAGGGAGTGTGAATAATTTTAGCAACTGGGCATCCTATCTTTGCTTGCCTGGCACCTGGGCCTGGATGGGCCCACAGTGGCCCAGAGGGCTAGAGAAGGAGGCAGTTGGCGCGCGCCGCCTGGATTGTTTGGTTTGCATATGGAAAACCTATTCCTGGCTGAGTCAGGAACTAGCTAACCTCAGAGTCAGGGTGTCTTTTCCAAATCAAAGTGGCTTCTGGTGCTGGATCTAGGAAAAAAAAAGAAATGACAGTGGGTGCTGGGGTCCGGAAGGGCAGCGCCTTCCTTGTGAGACGGCCTAGGCCTCCTTCCAGCTGCAGGTGGAGACAACAGAGACCTCAGCTGACTTCAGACTCCACAGATCACAGCCTCTTTTTTTTTTTTTTTTCCAGTCTCTGTTTTGGAAAAACTGAAATGAACAAATGAAGACAGGAGTGAAATTAAAAGATAATTGGAAGTCTATATTGGGCTGCCGTGAGCATGCCGGCCCGCTGCCAATCTGGGTCCTCTGATAAACTGAGACTCTTCCGCAGGCTCAGGGGTGGGGGACACAGCAGAGATGGATGCCTGCCGGGCAAATCAACGTGCCCAGCCTCCCGTGAGCAGCCTGCACCCCGCCATGCCGTGCCGGGGGCTTATGCTGCTCAAACCTGGTCTGAGTTCTTCCCGGTGGAAGCCGAGTCCCGGTACCCGTGGCCAGTGAGGCCCTGAGCAGTGGGCCGAGGCTTGGAGGAAGCGAGCACGGTACTTTGGCAAGGGAGGAATGTACAAAGGCCCAGGCCTCAGGAAGAATATTCGGGAGGCGTGTGGTGTGCAACACACATGCCTACACACATCAACGCCCCCTCATGCACACGCGTCCAGGGGCAGACCCATGTCCCTGTGCAAAAACATACTTACACCCACCTGCAGGTGAACGAAGGCATCTTCTCTTTCGAGCCTCCAAGGGTGACAGATAACAGGATCCTGCCCTGAGCCGGCCAGGTGTCCTGTGCTCTAGTTCCAGCTACACTGAACCAGAGGGAGAGCGAGTCCGGTCTGGCGGGGGCCGGAACTCACACTTCTGCTCACCAGCACGGAGCTCAGTGTGCATTTGGCTGCGGTTTTCACCCTGGCTCTTGGGCCCTTCTCGGATCAATGCTGCTTGCACGTGTTGGGTTTTATTCCACTGAGCACCCTGCCCTACATCCCTAGCTAGAGGGCGCTTTCCTCTCAGCCCTGCAATGCTCCACTGTTTTTCTTCTGGCCACTAAATCACCACGGCTGGACTCCACCAGCCTGGCTGCTCTTTCCCCAGTACCTCCACAGTCCTCCCCATCACTCTTGAACTTGAATCAGCCTTTGGCATAGCAAAGCGTGGGTTTGTGTTACCGTCCCATTCATAGATGGGGAGGCTGAGTCTCCTAGAGGCACAGTGACCTCCTTTACTAAAGTCCTGCAGCTTGGAGGGGCACACAGAGGGAGCTCAACACAGTCTTCTCTTTGACCTTGGGCCAGCACCCAGCACCTTCATGGGGGGAGGGGCAGAGACTGTTCTCTGAAGAGATGAGTTGCTGGCTTATGTATATTCCAGGTGAGCAGAGACCTGGTGCAGATGGTTGCAGGCCTTGGGGGAGGGCGAGGCAGGCTGCAGCTTCTGGAAAGACGCTCTGGTCCAGACAGAGTTTCGGAGGCTTGGGACTGCCAAGGGCACGGAGGAACGTCCTACACACAGTTGCCACCACACAGACCATTAGGAAATGGAATAATGACATGCAGTACGTGCCTGTGAATTTGGTGGGGAAATTGAATGTGAAACGATTCGTGGGTGCTGCCTGACACAGCCGTATGCATCCTGATTTTTTCCTTTTAGGGTGGAAGGAGTTGGAGATAAGGAAGAGCCCCGAGCTGCGGCAAGGAGGACCCCCACCCGCAGAGAGCGGCTGTCCCAGAGGGTTGAGGGCCCAGGCCAGAGTGACAGTCGTAACAGCAAGATCTACTGCTCCAGTTCCTCCGGCTTGGCACGGCGGCAGGTTTTATCTCTAAGCTCCTTAGCTACCTTGTAAAGTTGGTAAGCTTTGCCCATTCTAAAGATAAAGAAACTGAGACCTAGAGTCTTGTCCAAACCAGGTCTGTTTTACCTGAAAGGTATTTTCTTTTCTAGTACCGAGGAGAGTGAACCTGGGAACTTCGTACTGAGCTACATTCCAGCTGTTTTTTTTTTTTTTTTCTTCCTATTTTGTATTTTGAGACAGACATTCACTAAGTCACTAAGTTTCTAAATTTCCAGGGTGGGGTCAGATTTGGATCCTCTTCCTCGACCTCACAAAGCCCTGAGGTGACAGGCACGTGCCGCCATGCACCATGCCAGCTCGGTAACCCTTGCCACTCAATAAAGGTCCACCCAGGAGCTGGTCAGCAGGGTTCTACAGCCACACCAGCCTGAAACATCAGGGTCACCATGGTAGCAGGGCCCCAGGTGATTCATGAGATGCACCACGAACACCAGCATGGGCTGTGTCCCACCCAGCCGAAATCCCAAATCCACCACCTCCATGA
>PVKN010032675.1:0-12206 GCA_004027915.1 Capromys pilorides
GCTGAGACTCAGTACCGCTCATCCTGCTTCAGTGACACTGTGATCCTCTCCCTGCACCTTCCCTTTGCATAAACAACCTGTGTCCCTGAGATTCTTGTGGAACGAGACAGCCCCGAGTTTGGCCAGAGACGAGAATCTACCCCAAGGCAGAGCTTTAATACATCTGAGAGTTGGACGGTTTCATGTTCCCGGGATTTTGGTCTACGGAATACGGGCTGCCTCCCCGTACAGCCCGGTAGCTGCCCACCTCCTCAGTCTGAGGGCACCCCCTCGACGGGCCTCCGTGGAAGCCTGAGTGGCTTGGAGGGAGTCCCTCAGTCTTCTTACCTCACCCTCAGTTTGGGAAGTCCCAGCCAAGGGCTGGGTGGGCTGGCAGCGACTCCTTTGGATATCTAGGAATCTCGCGGGATGCGCTAGGGGGCAGCACAAGCCGCGGGGCCGCGGCCGCAGAGCCCGTACACCCAGCTCGAGCTCGCACAGGCGAGGAACTGCTTGGCCCTGAGCAGCGCTGGACCCCGTCTGCGCGCCCCACTGCCGACCCAAGGTCACCTGCATCCCTGCATCCCTCTCCACCCAGAATCCTGGTGAGGAATCCCCCGTCCTTCTCCCGGGGATAGTGGCCGAGTCTGGAGGCATCGGCTGGGGATACCCGCAGCATGTTTGAGCGTCCCTGTTGCCTGCTGATAGCCCCCATGTGCCTCGTCCCGCCTGCTGAAGCGTTCAGTGGGCCTGGTGACGCACGCCTACCATCCCTGCGCGGTGGAGGCTGAGGCAAATGGATTGCCCTGAGTTCTAGACCAGCCTGGGCTAAAGTGCCCGTCTGAAGTACAAAGCAAGGCCGTGCCTTCAAATTCCCTGTTTTGTTTTGTTTTTTTAAAGGCGTTCAAATGAGAACTTTGAGGGGAAATAAAGGGGGAGAGAATTAAATCCTACTATGAGTCGCGAAGTGGGGTGGAATGAGCACCAGGAGAATGAGTGGCGGGCAGGCGGGAGCCCCGAGGGTGGGGGCTGCGGCCCTTTGCAAAGGGTGCGTGTCTTTGCCTCTTTGAAAGAATCGGCTGTGCTTCCTGCTCTCCCGCAAGGCTATGGACGGAGATTTCAAATTTCCAGTGAAATTTAGTCACGCAAGCTTTTCTTCTGGCCGGGCTAAGTCTGTGCTTTACTCGGGGTTTCAGCGAGGCGCTAACGCCCAGAAGGGCCTGCGATGCTCGCTGCCTGCTGCAGGCCACTCGGGGGCTTAGCGCTGGGCGCCATATAGACTGCGAGGTGTCAGGTCAGGCGCGGCTGGTGAAGAGGGAAACTCCCATGGGAGTCACCTGCCCACAGAGCATGAGGAGACATGGCTGGAGTGGGTGACACCTGCACTCAGTCTCGAGTTGGGTCGTTCTCGAGCCCTGTCCTCCATTTTTCCAGTCCCACGCCCTTCCAAGGGGTCACGTGACCCCGGGGGTCACTTTAGTGAAGCCTCACCTACCCACCACCTCCTCCACCATTCCCACCTTCTAGCTAAGGAGTGAGTCCGGCTGACCCCCACACACGGAGGTGTTCCTGCTGGGTCAGCGCCAGGCTGAGCCTGTCCCAAACGCAACAGGGCCATAGCCAGTAGTAGAACTGCCATGAAGCTCTTCAGACTTGAAGGGACTTGGGAAAAGTGTGGAGGGGAGAGGAGGTGAGGGGCAAGCTGGCACAGGAGCCACAGCTGTGCTCAGTGGTGGCCAGGGGAGCCCGCTTCTAGGGGTGCTATTGCCATGCCCATCGCCTCTCCAGCCACATCCTCCTGGCCCTGGCTGAGGGTCTGGGTACCACAACCAGAGCACTTCCTGCTGTGGCAGAGACTGCTAATATTGACCCAGCCAGTTTTAGCAGAGGGGCTTGGAGACCACTAACTTCCCTGTCCTCTTTAAGCACCCAGGAGCTGAAGGGACCATGCACCATCTGCAGTATGGGTCACAGGCCTCCCTCCCTTGGGCTGCACCCTCTGTGTATTGGGAAGGCAGAAGTGGAGCCGTGGGGCATCATGGAGCCTGGTTTCTGAAGAAGACCCTCCATGGCCGGAGAGCTCCCCAGGGATGCCAGTTCCTAAGGGCTTCCTCCACTTTGGAGTGGACAGGAAAGACAGCCAGGGAGATAATTCTTTTATAAGGTTGCACAAAGCCACAGAGCTTTTTGTAAGAAAAACAGATTCTCCTTTACTAATGGCCAGGCAAGATGGCAGGGACAAGGAGGCAGCAGGCAGGGCTGCTCTTTGCAGCAGGAGTGAACAGCTGTTTTTTGCAAATGTAACAGGAAGTTTTCTTCATGAGAGCTTTCTTCTGGCTTCATCCTTTCTATTGTCTCCCTGCCCACCCTTCACCCCTCTGCCCTACCCCACTATTGGTCCCAGAGACAAACAGGATGAACTGTACGGGGCACACAGGGTCTGACAGCTAAAGCTCTGCGTGTACCCGTTTGCACCTGTGTGTGTATGTGCACGCACGTGTGTGCACGTGTGGATGTGTGTGTGTATTTACACCACTGAAAAAGTAAAGCTGCGCTCTGTGTACTCCCTGTACTTTGCAGCCACCACCAAGAAAGTGGAGAGTGAGGCTCAGGGAGAAGAGAGGAAGATGCCTCTTCTTACCTGCGGGCAATGCCCTGCTTTCTCCCACCGCTCCCCACTCTCCCTGCCACCCTCAGCCCCTCCTGTCCACAGAAATCGCTGTGGGGCACTGACAGTTTCCCTAGGGTACCTTCACTTGTGCGTGTGTTTCTCCCCAGTCCTCCCACCGTCGAGTTTATGGAAGAGGGGCTCATGGCGCCTCACCTCACGAAGCTTAACCACCCTCCTCCTCCCTGGGCTTCTCTGACTGTAGAGCCAGTGTGTGTCCTTGGAGTTGTGTTCCCAGGCCTCTTCGCTCTCATCTAAGTTGAGGGCGGAGGGAGAGACTTTGCCATGACCCCTCTAGTGCAGGTACTTGGTATGTGCAGCACCCCACCCAATGCCCAGACAGCAGCCCATCCCAACAGGAAGAGGGCAGCCCGTCCAACAGGAGTCCCCTGCTTCCCGATCATCAGCTGTCAGGCTCCGCTAAGTGACTTTCTCTCTTACTTTGACACAGGGGCAAAGAGGCAGCTGAAAGGGTGTGAGGAAGACACAATGCCCGTGCCTGGGCAAGGCCACACCCAAGTCTCCTGCCCAGCAGCAAGAGGAGGGGGACCAGGGCTCTAGCTGAAGTGAAGACTTCTTCTTCTTCGTCTTCCTCTTCTTTTTCTCCTTCTTCTTCTCCTCCTTCTTCTTCTCCTTCATCTTCTTCAAAATAAACTCAAGAATGTCCCTTTGCTATTCCCTAGGGACCAAATAGTCACTGCTGAGCTCTTAAGAGAGAAAACGGATCCCAGTCCCCAGATCCAAGACCTGGCATCTCCTGTGGTCCAGCCTGAGCTGCAGCAGGCCAGAGCTGCTTAGGAGCCCAGCCCCAAGGCAAGCGGCTGTGGCAAGTGGACCAGGCAATCGCCAGGCATTCAGCGCTGAGGCCAGTAGCCTGCCCAGACCCCAGGAAGGTGAGTATTCTGCCATACTGGAAAGGGCAGAGGTGACCCGTGATATGACTCTTTTTTTGCACCCTGGGGCCCTTCAGAGAGCCAGATCCACACCAGACACACGTCTGAAGCCACCATCACACTCTACAAGGAGCCAGAGAAGGCTAAGAGTGTATTCAGCCACACAGCTGCTATCTGGAATTCAGGTGTTGGCTCCAGGTGCGTCTCTCCCTGGGGCTCAGGTGTGGGCAGCAAGTGTCCTTGCTGTCTCTGTAGAATGGAGGTTCTTAGAGGACGTTCCTGGAAGAGGAAGAAAAACAGGTGGGCAGAGGGCAGAGAGAGAAAGCAGGCAGCCTAAGGAGAAGACAGGGAAGCCATCAGCAGGGAGGCTCTGGGAGCCCTAAGTCCAGGTGAGTTCATCCCAGCTCAGGGATACGAGGCTGGCTTTTTCCACCCTGGGCTGCAGGGCTGTGGAGGCATGCTCCAGTGGTTTGAGCTCTCTGAGTCTCTCTCCATGTGATAAAGTGGGTGACAATCCCAGACATCCTGACTAAATTGTGACCAGCAGGAGATAATGACCGAAGAGGCATTCTAAGTGCCCTCAAAAGATGGTGTCACCATCTCATTGTCTTCTGAAGGTCAGTGGGGCTTCCTGGGAGGGGGTGAGGGGTAGCTAAATAGGGCCAGGCCAGAGCAGCCTCCACCTCAGTCCACTCAAGCTTGGAGCCAGTTTGGAGGAAGTTCCGCAAGTGGTGTGGCCCTGCCAATTCACCAATCAGGTACTGGGGTGAAGGGGAGAAGGGCTCAGGGTCCTGGGGAGCACTAGCAGTGGGGCATGGGGGTGCAGCTGGGTTCCTGCCTGACAGCAGAGACCACATGCCTCTCACAGGAGGGGCTCCACGGGCGACGCTCATCCACACTACTTTGTCCCAGGGAGAAGCCAGAATTTTTAAAGGCAGCTTTTTAATTCAGACACTAAATAAAATAGTAACACAGTGGGTAGCAGGGGTCCTGAGTGTGCCTGCTGCTCCCCCAGGTGAACCCCATGTCTGGCACCCCTGTCCCCGCATGGACCCTTGTGCCACACCTCCTTATAGCTTCCGCAGAGGCAGTTTGAGCTCTGTCGTTGTTGTCTCGTGAGGGGTTCTGGTTCAAGATGTAGAAACCTGGCTTTTCCAGTTGGCATTGATGTGTGTGTCCTAAACCCCTCAGAGCAAAGTTTTCCTGAATCTTGGTGGCCTATAATGTGAGAGAGCGCTGGGGGGCTGCCCCTCCCCAGAGGACAGAGCAGGAATTGTAGTACCTCTGTGCTTGACCTGGGGAAACGTGGAAGCAAATCGGAGTGTGGAAGCAAATCGGAGTGCGGAAGCCCCCTGAGGACTGAGGAAGGCAGCAAAGCCACAGGCCGCGGGGGCCGGCCCGGTTCAGTGGGAGCGAGTCTAACTCTTTGAGCAAATGTTTATTCTTTTTTGGAATTTGGGATTTCAGTGCTGGGCAGGGTGGGGTGAGAGGTGGGTACTTGGAGCAGAAGTTCCTGCCAGTCAAACTCTTGCGGGTGGAGACCCTGGCCCCACACTTGCAAGCTGCTGGTAGGATCCTTCCCACCCTAGGGGAGCAGAAAGCAGGGGAAAGTGGAGTGTGAGGAGGAGGGGGCCAACCCTCCAGCACTGGTGCTAGTTCGGGGCATGGCAGGGCGGTAGCCACGTTGAGTCCGGATCTGCTCCAGTCTCCCTGCCGCCTACCCCATCACACTTTTGACTAAACAAGTCCAGGTGAGGACTCTGCAGGCAGCCCCGTGGGGGGTGCTTTGCATATAACTGCACTGGCAAGGCTCCCTGCGCCCTGGTGGCTCCACAGTGACCACCCAAGGTGACCCCAGTCTTCCTTCTAATGCAACTTCCAGGCATGCATCCCTGAGCATGAATGGTGGCTCCTCCAAGTGGAGCAGAAAGCAGAAGGTGGGGGGCCATGGCTGTGACTGCCCTTCTGGCATCCTGGAGGAGAAGGAGGAGGAGGAGGAGGAAATCTCGGACTGCAACGGGCCTCTTCCCCTCCAAGCTGCCCAACCCTGGCCTGGGTCGCAGGCCTGGAGGAAAGGTGCAGAGCCCTGAGCTGGGCCATAGGGAGTCCTGGGTTTGCCTTTCCTTAAGGGAGACCCTCAGTAAGGATTTGAAATTATTGTGGTCTCACGGGCCGTCAGGGTGCAGACAGGCACTTTTAAAAATGTTTCTCACCCAGAAATTTACAAGTCTCCCTGGAGTGGGAAACAACGTGGGTAGATGAGAGACCTCTCTGCTGGAGGCTCCCCTTGTCTATAAGCGCACACCTCGCCCAGCAGGCCTGAAAGCCAGCTCAGGAGGCTGCGGGAGACTGGTGGAAGGGGAAGGGGGGCAATCATGGGGGGGGGGGACAGGCCAGATGTTCTTGGAATGGGACACGGTGATTGATGCGGACTGGAATTTGAAGGGGGGAACATTCCCCACGTGCCTCATCCTCGGGGTGGAAAATGGGCTGCTTCTCATGGCGCGTGGGGGAGGGTCCTCCAGGTCTCCCTCGAGCTAATGTACAAGAGATGCTTCTTCCCTGCTCGGGTCCCCACACACCTGTCCAGTACTATTAATCCCTATCTTTCCAGAGTGTCAGGTTTTTAGATGCCTCCCTACATTCTGCACTTCTCTACCAGAGACAGGAGGGACAAGCAATACCTACTGTCCTGACCCCGGAATGCCCACCATTCTGCTGCCCCCAGCAGCGCTCCTTCTCTGGCACCCCCACCCACAGTGCCCTACCCCAACTCGGTTACTGTCCCTTGCCTCTCACACCACTCAATGCTAAGGGGATGCCCTTGTTCCCCCGCGCTGCGTAGTCCAACTTGGTGAGCCTACATGTGGGTTCAATATTTGCCTTAAAGGAAATGAACTTTCCCCAGCCAAAGTTGGGAGGTTTGTCCTGAAAACTCTCTCTGAGCAAACCAAAGAGGACCCTTGGCGCCCAGCCACCGTGCAAGCCTGCCCGCCCCCCATATTTCTCCGCTTTTCCATTTCCTCTTCTCTCTCGCATCGCCCACACAAAATGGGGTTCCTTGTTGTTTGAGGGTTGGCCACAGCCAGAATAGTGTGCGCAGAGGGCTGGGGCAGGCGGGGGTGGCTGCCGGGGGTGCTCCGAGCCCCTAAGCCGAGCCGAGGAGGAGCCTGCCCCCGGCGGCGGCACGGTCGCGGCTTCGCCTAGGCTCGCAGCGCGGAAGCGCGTGGGGCGCAGTGGCGGCGGGGAGCCCGCAGGCCTCCTCCGCGGCGAGGCTGGGAGCCGGGAGCCCTGGGAAAGGAGGGGGAACGACGCCCCGGTAGCTTCCTTACGGTCCTCGCCTCTCTCCTTTCCAAGTAGGGGCCTGCTCTGCGCGGGCTCCCACCACAGAAGTCCTCTTGGTGGCGAGAAGGCTACAGAACGAAAAGCTGAACTCACTTGGGCGTGCGCGCGGGGGCGCCGGGTGCTATCTGCCCCGCTGCCCTTGTACCCCTTTCCGGAGCCGCGGCCTCGCAGCTTGCATTCGCATTTCCCGGGGAGGGCGCCACTGCTCCGCTCGGGTCCTTAGGTGCGGTGGACCGGAGCCTCGCGTTCCTCTCCAGCCAGAAACTTGTCCTAAAACGCAGCCCTCGCTCTCCAGGGTTCCAGTACATTCAGCAACTTCCTCGTAATCCTTGAATTCCAGCATTACTGTCTATGGAATCCTCCAGATTTAAGCACTGCGCCTTAGACTTCCAAGTGCGTTCAACATTGTACAGCTCACAAGAACTTTTTTCTTTTTCTTTTTTTTTCTTGAGCCTTAATTTCCAACACTTTACAAGGCATGAACCCCCTGCTAATGTCCCCAGACCTACACTAGGTAGCCTGGGTCTCCGAATTTGTTTTCTTCTAGGCTTTTAGCAGATTTATATACCTCCTTCTAGCTCTTACAAATTTACAGAACGCCAGTCCCGGTTTCCTAAAATTTAAACAGTAACCCATAAGTCCTGTGATCATGCTGACAGATGCTCAGGGCTCCCCAAAGTGTGGGCAGTGTTTTTCTGGCATTTAGGTCCTGTTCCTAAAACAACTGAAGCTTTCCCCCTATATTTCTATAATCTTAGCTTTAACTCCCGGGTTCCCTAATTTTACCACCCCTTTTCTAACTTCCCCCACATTTCGGCCCTATTCTTATAACAGTTTAGACCACTGTTCACTGACTTCCACTACCTTTTGCTCCAACTTGGGTTTCCTAAATGTTATAAACCCTGAACACCAAGTCTGTCCAGCACACTGAGCAATTTTCCTGGAATTCTCAAAGTTAGAACCTTGTTCCCTTTGCCTTCCCTCAGAATTAGGTGTTGCACCCCAAACACCTTGAAAACAATGTCTACTCTGATTTTCTCTGATCCATAACCTGAGAGAAGGCTTCTACTAGTAATCCCCAAAATTTAAGGAACAATTTTCCTCTCTGCTCATGAGGATTTGGGACATTTTTCCAAGATTCTGCAGACTTCCTGGCCACTGATCAGGCTTTTTTTTTTTTCTTTCTTTTTTACATAGCCACTTGCAACCCAGGCCTCAAAAGCTTACTGAACTTTACTCAAGATGTATTCCAATGTGCTGGGAAGATTTCCTAACTTTATTCTTTCAAATAATTTCCTGTGTCTTTGGGTCACACCAAACACAAAACTAATCCTTGGGCAGAGCCTATTTCTTATTATTGCAGTCTTTGTGGAACATCCTCTGTCCCCATCCTGAGCATTTTTTGTTTTCTACAACACAATATATTGAATTTTATTAAAAGGCTCCATGGGTCCTCTTAATTTACTAACAAGAATCTGTATATTCTAAAATGAAAACACCCAAAGCCCAGGGCTACACCACGTCCTTTTCCTGATCCCCCACATTTGCCAAAACTGGGTTCCCTTAAATATTAGGCTATATTCTCCAAGCCCCCAAATACACAATTATTATTAATCTACAAAAAAGTAAACACTGGCACTGGAAGGCAACCTATGTACCCACTGAATCCTCCACAATTAAGCAATATTTTCTGCAAATCATACACAATCACCATATTGATTTTTCAGACCCTACAACTGTCCCCTAAAACTTACATACCAACTCCCCAAATCCTCTAAGGATCTTTAACTTTCCTGGATCTTTGCTTAAAAAATTATTTTCCCAAAGTCCCCAAAATAAAACACACCAAAACAAACTGAGGTTTTTTTTTTTTTTTTTCCTACACAGAACAATTAGGCTTTTATTAAGGTTTAATGAACTTTATTGAATTATATGACCCTTGCTTTGAGTATCTCTAAACTTAGGCAGTGCCCCATTAAATCCCCCCCCACAAGCACACTGAAAAATGTTCCCAAGTCTCTCAAATCCTAAAGGTTTAAAAGGTTTGTGTCTAATTAGTTTCCTAACTTCTAACTTGGGTCTCTGAAATTTAGATCTCAATCCCCATTTAGTAACTTCCATGGACCCCCAAAATTGAGACTATGTTTTGCATGAGTTCCCTAAATGCAAACCATGTCCAGGACAACTACAGGGTTTTTGGCCCTTGTTCAACAAAAATAAATGAACTGAGGTCTATTTTTAAAATTAAAATGGACATTGCTGTCTGCATTCCCCAATCTGAGATCCCTAAAATTTAGACAGTGCTTCTGGGGTATCTAAAGAACACTGAGGATTTTCCAGGAAATTATAGTAGACATGGAGGTCATTTTTCTGGGGTACTACAAGTCTCCAGCTACTAACCTACATTTTTAAAATGTGGACATTAATCCCTATTTTCCTTGAAGAATTTGCTTAGGTTCCTAAAATGTCCCTTGTTTTCACCCTATGATTTTAAACATTATGCCACTTAGGCTCCCCCGAATTTCATGTTGAGAATTTTTTTGGTTGAACAAAAAATTTCAGCCCCAAGCTGGTCTATGACTTTGTGGGAGCCCCCCGCCCCCCAGCTTGAGATCAACATGCTGGTTTCCCTGATTTTGGATCTGTCTCACTGTCCCCCCAATTTCATGGTACAATTTTCCTGGCCCTCCATATGTGGGCTTGTATTTTTCTGAAGTCTCAAATTCATTTATCACAGTTCCCACTTTAGGTGAATCTCCCCTGGATGTCCCTACTTCGAGACAGTTGTTTTCCGGGCTGCAAATCAGAGATCTATCGTGCATTTCTGAGATTTGGGCATTGTTCCCGGCCCTGCCGGCTGCCCTAGGCTTCCCCAATTCCGTGCTCGGCGGGTACTGGTTTCAGGCCTTTTGGCGTCTCCTACAGAGTCCCCAGAGCAACTCGGATTTTGGAAATTTTTCTTTCTGTGCCCCAAACAAACTCCCGACCGCAGCGCGATCGCCAGGACCTGGGCAATACTATTCTCCTACCCAGGAAAACGACTGGGCATTGTCCCCCAGTTTCCCCCAAATTTGGGCATTGTCCCTAAGTCTTCCAACGGACTGGGCGTTTCCCCCGGACATTGGGGACTGCCCCCCCGGGGTCTTGCTCACCTTCAGCAGCTTCCACTGTCCGCCACAGAGCGCTCGCCCTCCCGCCCGCAGCCTCGGCTCTTCGTGCGCCGCAGACACTGCCTCCAGCTTCGCGGTGAGCTCCCAGCGGCCGGCTCCTGCCGCCTCCGCGGCCCTAGCCTGGTTCCTGCCCGCACCCGCTGCCGTGCCGATCAAACGGATGGGAAAGCGCCTGTTTCCCACGGCCGTCCGCGAAGCGCGGGACCCGTCTGCGGGTTAGCCGCTCGTCGGCTGCGCTCCCTTCGGTTTGGCGCTCCGAAACTAACGCTACTTTCGTTTACTTTTAGCGAAGACCACAATTGTGGGCAGAGAGGCTCGGCTGCCCCGAGCTGTGCGGGCAGGATCCGGAGTCGGTGGGACGCAGAGAGGCGCTCGGGTTTAAGCGGCGCGGCGCCTACAGCCAGCCGAGCTTAGCGCCTGGGGAAGCGCGCGCCGGCGCGGGCGCAGTGATTGATGGCGGAGCGAGGGGGTTTGCGGCGCTTGGGTTTCCGCAGCCCGCGGCCCCTTCCTCTCCGCTAAGCAGGGGCGGCCGGGACTGCTGGGGGTGATCGGGGGCGGGGGTGCAGGGGATTGTGAGTGATTTTTGATTTCGTAAAAATCTCAGTGCCTTCTTACATCGTCCAAACTCTCCAGGAGATGGTTTCCCCAGACCCCCAGATTATCGTGGTGGCCCTCGAGGCTGAACCAGCGCCTACGCAAGTCCAACGCACTGAGGACGGGGGAACCATTATCCGGATATTTTGGGTGGGCCTCAAAGGCGAGCTGCTTAGACGCATCCCGGTGAGCTCAGTCATGCAGGTAGGAGTTGAGTTTTTTCTCCTCCTAAGAGCATTGCCTTTGCAGGCAGGCTACATGCCTGGGGCAGTTTGGGCCGGGCCCAGCAAGCCTTCTCCGCGCCCCGCAGCAGGAAGCTGCCGGGGCTATTCGGGACTCCCGCGCGGCACCGGGGGGCGCTCGGGATCCGGCTGCGATTCGAGGTGCCTCGCAGTCCGCTGCGACTGCTCAGGCAGGTGGCCTACCGCTTGGGGATCCTTCCTCCGCGGCAGCTACCAACGGGGACCCGTGACCCAGCGCTGAGTCACCTGCGCCTGTGCGCTGATCAGACACCCCCGCCAGGTAGCCCACGGTGGGGCACCCGGACTGTAAGGCCTGGGACAACGCCTATGGCTGCACGCCACGCGTCCTCAGCGCTGAAGCGCAGGGCTCCCTGACACCCAAGAACCCCGAAAGGAGATCCCCCCAGAATTCTTCAGGATAGAGATAAGAGGTTTCGTTCACCTTTTGCATCTCCCAGCCCCCCACCCCACCCCAGTCTCAAGTCCCCGCACCCACCGCCCCCCCCCCCCTCCAGCGGTTGCCTCGATGCCTCGGGGCCCCAGGCCCGCGTTCCCTCCGGTGGCTCGAGTTGCGGGGGCGGTCCTGGGGCGGGGCGAGAGCCCTGCGGGCGCCCATTGGCGCGGGCTCTCGGCCAGCGGGCCCGAGCGGGCGCCGAGTCTCCGGGTGGCGCGGCTATAAGAGCCGGGCGTTGGCGCCCGCAGTTTGCCTGCTCTCCGGCGGAGCTGCGTGAGGCCAAGTCGGTCCCCGGCCCCCCCTTCCGGCCGCCCCCGCCTCCTGGCCCACGCCCGCCCGCGCTCGGCCCGCCAGCGCCTCCACCCGGGCTGGCGGCCCCGCGTCGACGTCGTCCGCTGATTGCTGCTAACTCCCGTCCTGGGCGCCGTCGGCGGGGTCGCGCTCCGTCGGGCCTGCGGATTCCCCGCCGTCTCCTCCTTGATCTACCTCAACGCCCGGTCCTCGCTTCGCCGGAGGAGACGGTCCCCCCCGCAGGCAGTCCGGCTTGCAGGCCGCCGGCGTTGTCATCCCCCGCGCTCCCCCCAGCCCTCCCCGGCGCGCACCCCGGTGCCGCTCTCTCTCTGAGCCGCATCCCGAGCGGCCGCGGCGCCGCCACTCCTTCCCTCCCCCCGAGACCCGGGCTTGCGACGGCCGAGGGCTCCGTCGGCCCAAACCGAGCTGGGCGCCCGCGGCTTGGGTGACGCTTCCACTCCGTCCCGGTCAACACCGCCCCCGGTCCCAGTCCCCGACGTTGCGTCCTTCCCTTAGCTTCTCCTCGCCCCGCTAATCTCACCGCGTCCGCGCGGCCCCGGCTTCTCCAAC
>PVKN010032676.1:0-12208 GCA_004027915.1 Capromys pilorides
AAACAAAAGCAAATGTCATTTTCATTACATAATTGCCACTTGAAAATCAAGTTGTTAGCACATCGCATGTGAGAACAATCCTTTTATGCTTAATTACTATAAGCCCTTAGGTTTTCTTTAAATTTCATAATTATTATTTTAAATCTCCAAACAATTTATTAAAATTTTTAGCTTACTTTATTAAGAGAGAAACTATACTCTAGATTTTGTTTTGTTTTGTTTTTTTTAACGGGGATCCTACTCAGGATCTTGTACTTGCCAGGCAGGCAGGACTTAAGCTGCTGAGCTACATCCCAGGCTCTAAGAATCTTTTATGTAAAACTAATGTTCCTTGAAAAGTAGCTACATTTTTTAAGTCTGCAACATTAGAAATTTATTATTGATTAGGTGCTTTATTGCCACTTTACTTTGAGGATTCACTTGGACTCTAGATTCTTTCTATGGATTTCAGAAACCAGTCATCAGTCACAGTGCTTGAAAGTAATGCGTTCAGAATACTACATTCAGCAATATGATGGAAGTTGAGAATGGGTTGTTTTGGCATTTAGAATTGTGTCTCAGCTCACCTGTACACTATTCCACTTCAAAGGATATGACTAAGGATCAATTTGCTGAACACTTAAATTTCTCCTTTGTTTTAAGGAAGCCTCATTGCACCAGCGTGGAAATAGAGGTATCCATTCCCATTACATTTACCAGTACTTTTATATAAAAGAAAGGACATGGGACTAGAGATATGGCTCAGTGGTAGAGCACTTGCGTACCATACACTAGGCTCTGGGTTTGATCCCCGGCACCCCTCCCCCCACCCCACCCCCCACCCCACACACAGAGAAAGACCATATTGTATATCTTATATTATTAACTAATGAATCTGGATTTATTCTGTATTCTGCTGTGTATAATATAAAATTCTAGGGCCAGCCAAATAGCTCAGCAGATTAAAGTGCTGCAAGCAGGCTCAGGATCTAGGGACTCGATCCCTACTGGGTGTGATGGCTTGCACCTTTAATTCCAGCTCTTGGGGGGGCTGTAAACAAGTGGGTCACTATGAGTCTGATCTAGTAGTGAGACTCTGAACACCCTGTAGACCCTTCCCTAAAAAATACAGAAAAAAAAAATATATATATATATAATTCTAATGTGGTAATGACAGTGTTTCTCATTTCAAGTTTGGGAACATACATTTTGCTTCATGTACTCAAAGATACTGTGAAACTCTCAAAAAGAAAAAGGAATGATTCTAATATATTTGAATTATAACATTGCATTCTTAAGAAATTCTCGTAATGTAATAGGATTAAATGGGATAGCTAGCCAAGCATATTGGTACATATCTATAATCCCAGTACTATTAGAGGCTGAGGCAGAATGATTACAAATTTCAGCCCAGCCTGGACAATTTGGCAATCTAGCAGGATGCTTTAGCAAGATCCTCTCTCAAAATACAAAATTTTAAAAGGGCTGGTAATGTAGCTCAATGCAAAAGCTTTGGGTTTAATCCTCACCACCACATGTAATAATAGTAATAATAACAATAAAATATGGTTATTCAAAGAATAGTTCTTTAGAGGCTTAAATTTTAAGAATACAATATTTCTTAGATACTATTTAGACACATTAATTACATTTTAGGTAGGGGTGCCAAGATCAAAAATTACACCTGTATTGGCAGCTACTCTAATTTAAGCAGTAGATTAGTCTACATATTCTTTTATATGCTAGGATGTATCATTCTACCATTGTGAAAGATGTTGCCAGGAAATAACTTCTGTTCTGGGAATTTTTTTTGTTTGTTTGCTTGTTTCAATTTTGAGTCACCAAATTGTCCCTTCTATACTTGAACTTACACTCCCTGCCTCAGCCTCCTAGAGTACTGGGATTATAGGCATGTACCACCATGTCTGGCTGGCTATCCCATTTAATCCATAATTCTTTACCTTCTTAAAATGGTAATACAAATTGTCTTAAATAAGGGAGAATCGAAGTACTCTCAGCTTTTGGCACAGGTTCATTATCCATATCTGACATGGGTAGGACCCAGGAGCATTTTAGATTCTGGAGTGTTTTGGATTTTGGAATACATGCATAGACTTCAGCTGAGTCTGAACACCTAAAATTTGAAATGTTCTTAATTCCAAAATTGTAAGTGCCGACACCATTTTGGATTTTTAGGTAAAAATTCTGTACTTGTAGACACTAAAAATACAATAAACTTTTCTTTTTTTTTTTTTTTTAAGATTGTGAAATTCAGTTTCTCTTTTTACAGAAAAGCAAATAATTTTAACCACAGGCATTCTTATATGAGTCTAAGCTTTCTTTGATTCAATCCAACCATAACAGGACCAAGCTTTATGGTACAATAAACTTTTTTTGTCTCTTTGTGACAGGGTCTTGCTATGTACTTCAGGCTGGCCAATAAACTTTTTTTTTTTTTTTAATGAGTAGAACATATTTATTGAGAGGAAAGAAAGCTCCTGTCAGAGAGAGGGACAGAAGGGGGACCCCAACTGGGAGGTCTCCTAGTCAATAAACTTTTAAAAATATAAAAGAACTGACAAAATAGAAATTATCATGTCAAAAATCTGAGTAGCTCAGCCTTGCCAGCTCCCCGATCTTCTTTACTTTTTCCAGTTGTTCCCTAGAATATTGTTCATTCTGGATTTATCTTTTTGCTTTTTTCAAAAGATTTCATTTGTTCTTTTGTTCCTCATTTTCTGCAAGTGGTTCCTATCAGTATTAACATGATTGCTTATTTGCATCATCCCACAATACTTTCAAAATAATACAAATGATACAAATAGTTTACAGACTACTGAATAATTTTTTTTTTTTTTTTTTTTTTTTTTGCGAGAACTGGGTTCAAACTCATGACCTTGCACTTGCCAGGCAGGCACTTGTGCCACGGAGCTATCTCCCCAGGCCCTACTACTGAATAAATTTTAGGATTGCTTTGCATCACTGTTCTTGTGATAGATTTTATCTTTTCTTTTTTTTTTTCATAAGACAAGGTCTCACTGTGCAGTTCAGGCTGGCCTTGAGCTCACTTTGTAGCCCAGGCTGGTCTCGAACTCACACCTGATCCTCCTGCCTCAGACTCCCAAGTGCTGGGATTACAGGCGTGTGCCACCACACCTGGCTCCATTATGACAGATTTTACAAAGAATATATAATCCTGTGTTCTGTTCTAAGGCAACTTGAAATAATTATTTCCGTATCATGAACTTAAGAAAAATTTAGGTTCTTCTTTTCAGCCAATTTTCAGTTTTTAGGGATCCTTCAAGTCAAATTGTGCAAAAAGGTGTATTCAAAAAAAATCTTGCGGGACTGGGGAGATAGCTCCATGGCATAAGTGCCTGCCTGGCAAGGGCAAGGTTGTGAGTTGGAACCCCAATCCCACAACAGAAAAAAAAGAGGTCTACAAAAAAAAAAAATATTGCTTTGCCTGACAAGTGTCTGGTCCTGAGTTCAATCCTTGGTACCACCAAAAAAAAAAAAAAAAAAAGAAAATTGCTTCTCTCTGGCCCCTCTACTCATATTTTCTTTCTCCTTGTATTGGTAGCTACTTTCTTTTGACTTTTTGTTAAATCGTAACTGTTTCTTTTTGGAAACATATAAAAATACATATTTACATGTATATGTTTTTCCCCCTCCTATATGAAAGGTTAGATGCTATATATAGTTATATATCTTCTCTCTTCTTTCTTTCTTTCTTTCTTTCTTTCTTTCTTTCTTTCTTTCTTTCTTTCTTAGTAATGTATCTTCAAGGTCATTCTGTCTGAGTAGATAGGGTTCCATCTCATTCATCTCTTACATGGTGTTCCATTTTGGGAATATTTCATGGTTTATTTGACCATCCCCTATGTCACCGAGAATACTTTTGTGCCCAAATAGTTTTCTGTTTTTGCCAGCAAATTTTTAAAAATACTTCCTAGAAGTAATATTGTTGGACAAAAAGTTAAGAATGCATTTAGAATTTTCTTACATATTGCTGAATTCTCTAGTCCCACCAGCAACTCACTATAGACTTTGTTGTTGAACTTTCATATCACTCCTATAAGTAAACAGCATCAAGTGTACTTCTAAATATATCTTCCTAATTATGAATACCTTGTGTTTTAAAGAGCCATTTACATTTTTCTGTGACTGTCTTTTATATATTTTGTACAATTTTTATTGTATTGTGGATTACCCTGCCCATATTGAGGAACTTTTCAAGTTTCTGCGATAATCATACTTTGTCTTGATTTTAAATTACTATTATTTTTATACTTTACCATTTGTCTTTTGATGTTTTTATGTTAGGTTATTTTTTGTTTGGTTTTTGACATTTAAATGTTTCATGTAATTGAGCTTTTTCCTTTATTGCTTTCCAGATTTTCAGTCTCAGCTAAAAAAGATGTTTTGCTGCTTCCAGATTATAAAGGAACTCAGCCATGTTTTTTTGTATTACATGTATGATTTCATGTTTTATATTTAGATCTCTAGTCTACTTGATATTTATTCTAATGTAGTGTGAAGTGTGGATCTCTCATTTTATCGTTTTCCAAATGTTCGTTCATTTGTCTTAGCACTTATTCCTACTGATTTAATGTTTGAATATTTCTCAATTTTTTGTTCTGTTCCATTAATCTATTTGTTAATCGTATAGCAGAGCCAGTGTTTTTATTGTTTTGTTTTGTTTGTACTGGGAATTGAACCCAGTATCTCCCAATCACCACCACCAAATAAAATTGGGGTGGGTGTGTGTGTGTGCATGCATGCATGTGCACTAGTCCAAAATCCAAATTCACTTTGGTTCGGTATAAGTGAAAAGTGTATTAGATCACAAATTAGGAAACAAACTCAGCTGTGGAAGTATTTCTAAGCAGATCAACTTGCTTTGTCTTCTGGGTTGTTTCTGAATGTAGTTAATGCAAATCTGGTAAGAGCACCATTCATTAAGTGATGTGACATTAGTTTATCTTTAATTTTCACATACCTTGTCTTTCTGTTGTCTGTATTCTTAAAATAAACTCTGTTCTGGATTCTGATTCTTTAATTTTTTTGCTAAGTTTTTCTTTGCTACAGCTTGTTTGTTTGTTTGAGATAAGGTCTTGCTGTATAGTTCAGGCTAGCTTTGAACTCACTATGTTAACCTAGATTAGACTTGAACTCATGATAATACTCTTTTCTCAGTCTCCCTAGTACTTGGCTTTCTCCAGCATTTTTTTTCCAATAATTTCTTTTACCAGCTTCCATTTCTTCCTGATAATTAAGCAAAGATTGTCACTGTTTGTCTACTCAGTTTCCACTAACCTCAGTAGGGAAAAATTGTGTTTTGTCAATGTGAAATAGGTTTCTCCTGGCAGATACTTTACTTAAAAAGAAAAAAACAGACAAGAAAAAAAAAAAAAAAAGAATGGAATCAAGAAGGCTGCATCAGCTTTATCTGAGAAAGTCAGTATTTTTCAGTATTTCACAATACCCATCTTTTAAGATTTCAGGAAAGAAGATGGTGATAATGTGGAATGAACGCTTTTGACAACTATTTTATATGTGAAATGGGAAGTATTAGAATGATTCCAAGCATGTCCCTAGACTAACCAAATATGAAAATATTACTTATCATTTACCCTAACAAAAATACTTAAATTTAAAAGAATAATGAAGAATTCTCAAACCTCATTACTGCTGGGTAAATTAGCCTTCAGGTACTAAATGTGAAGCCAGGGCAATAGTGGCACAAACCTGTAATACCAGCACTTGTGAAGTTGAGGCTGGATGACCACAAGTGTGAGTGCAGCCTGGGCTACATAGCTAGACCCTGTCTCAAAAAAACAAAACAAAGCTAAATTTGAGCCAGCATGGTGATGCGTGCCTGTAATCCCAGAGGCAGGAGGATTTCAAAATCAAGGCCAACCTGGGTGATTTGGCAAAGTTCTATCTCAAAAATAAATACAAGGCTAGAGATTAGGTCAGTGGTAGAGTGCTTGCTTAGCATGATTGAGTTTCTGGCCTTGGTATTCAGAACCACCAAAAAGTGCTAATTTTTAAAAGATGAGAAATATTTTTAACGTGAAAGACAGAATAGAACCAATGTAATGTGATACACATCATACTTGGATTGAGGAGCGGTCTAAGCACCTGCCTGGCAAGGACCCAGGTTTGATCCCCACTACCACATGCTGTGCCAGCCCCGGAACCCCAGGTGCACCATGCTGGCCACCAAAACCGGGCCTGGTGGCATACTCCTATAATCCCAGTTCTGGGGAGGCTAAAACAGGAGGATCTTTACAAGCCTGAACTGTGTAGTGAGACCCTGTACCAAATAAATGAATAAAAGATTAAATGTCATAATCAGGAAAGTAAACAGCCTGAGGAAGTACTCCTACAGATAAAAAGCTTAATGGTCAATATTATGATTTATGTCTTGGTGTCCCCCAAAGCTTCCAGGTGTCATGAGGGGCAGGCTTTTCAGAGGTCACTAAATCTAGAGTTTGTGATTAGTTTCATGGTCTAGTGCTGGGATTGGAGGGTGTGAGTGCTACTCCTGCCCTAGATGGGGTGGCCTATATTCAATACAAGGGAGGAAAAGAGTTTTGTTCTTGTGGTTTTTTCTGTCTTCCACCACCGTGAACTGCTGTGTGCTAACGTGCCTTGGAGCCAGCAGATTATGGGCTAAAACCTCTGGAAACTGTGAGATCAGTAAACTTTCTCTCCCTTTAACTTTGGACATTTGAATATTTTGCCTCAGCAATGAGAGAAAAGATGCTGTGATAGTCAGTAAGGGATGGTTTTAAAGACTGAAGGGACAAGCATTGTGTATAAAATTTCAGACTCCAGAACCCTACTGGTTTTTATTACAGATAGGGCTTTGTCAGTTTCCTGAGCACTATTGCTACTAATAAATACTACAGTCTATTCCAAAACCTCTAGAAGTATGAGAGGTTCTCCAGGGCTAAGCTACAAGTAATGATATTTGATATTTCTTTCTAAGTCACCCTTTCCCTGGAGCTAAGGTGGGATAAGGAGGAAAAATAATGTATCTCTTGGGCAAAGAAATGCTTCTGTTATCACAGACCAGTGTCTGTAGTGTGAGTGCTCTTCATGTCCACTTCGACCAAGGTTGGGCCCAAGCTCTACTCTAGTATCTCACATTTACCAGTTGTCAGGTAGTAGATAAAAGATGAAATTCTACATTTTTTAAAGAGGTGGTTTTAAAATGGATTTAAATGTATAGTGACAAAGTGTTCTTCCATTTCTCCCTTCCTCTGTAAGATTTCCTTTTTTTTTTTTTTTTAATAAGCTAGCTTTAAGATTTGTTCTCCCCCAACTTGATAGAAAAGTGTCTGCATTTTATTGTACATGTTAATATTATTTTCAGGACATTCCCAGCCTAGCCCTCCAGTTTGATGTTTTGATATGTTTATCTTGCTAATACCAGTGAGAGAAAAAAAAAATTCTCCCTCTTTGAACATGCATTTTAATCTCTCATTCTCATAAACTTGGAATATTCATTTAGCATATAGTGAGGTATTAACGTGAAACTTGGGAGTATACATTTAATCCCTTTTCCTCACCACCCCACAGTCCAAAATGGAAAAACACAATTTTATGTATTCAAAATAAGTGTATACATAGCACTTGACAGAAAAATCATTTGCATGATAAGTATATGTGGAGTGCTTATTTCCAAAAAAGATTCAGTTATTGAGATGTATACCATCCACACAGGTAAAATATACTGTACTTGAAAGATAGGGGTTGTAGCTAATAAATACATCATTCTTACTGTATTTTTTAATTCCACTTATACACGTGGGCTTTAAGCAGATTTCAGATAGTTCCTGAATAAAAAAGTTGGCTGTCATTTATCATTGTATGTACTTTGTCCCATGAGGAACAAAAGATGGAAGTTTGGCTGTAAAGCAGGTTGTGATTTTTATAACAGATCTTCAGGTGGTGGTGGCAGGGATTTGCTAAGATCTTGATCAGAGTCAAGAGAGACTGAGAGATCCTGACCCTGAATCTCAGTGGAATCGTCTTGATTCTTTACAAAATCTTCTTGTGGCAAAGGCAAGTTAAATGACTGAGGGGGTAGTGGAAATGACTGTTCAGTACTAGAATTAGGATCTTCACAGACTTGATTTAGACCTTCCAGAGGTGGGTGGAGATTGGTAGAATCATTTGGAAGAGGAGATAGAGCTATCATCATGAGTTTGTCAGATTGATTACTGTCCCGTTCTTCCAAATCAAGAAAGGGAGGTGGCACAGGCAGATCTATATCGTCTGAAGAAGAAACCGCAGTACCAATTGTTGACCCATCAGCACTGTCCTCTGATATACCATTTATTTGATGTTTTTTTTCTTCTGTTTTGGGGTTGTTGGCATCTTCAATGTCTTCACTTGATTCGAACAATTTAACTTCTAAGTCATCTGCTAAATGTGGGCTTTTGGGTTTCCAAGTCATAAATGAAACAACTGATTGACGTTTTGTGGAAAGCTCATTTTCTCTAATGTTATCCATGCACATATCGGGGGTCTCTCCATCAGCAAATGGCGACCTACCGGCCCAATTTTGATCATGTGAAACAGGTTTTCTCCAGCATTTCCAGAGTACAATCATGATTATAGACACCAACATAAAGGTCAGAATTGTACCAACTAATATGCCAGCTGTTGAACTATAATCTGTTTTTTTAATAGCTTCATTGTTTCTGGTAGTATCTAAAATGAAATCTGGTGTATTCCTAGGTAAGTTTCTGACTGTTGATGTTGGCCCTGTGTATAGATCACCAGCATTTGATAATACTGGGTTTTCAGAAGAAGTGTGAACAGGTGATGATGGCTGTTCAGTGGGAGGGTAGAAAGATGGTGTTGGTGGTTGTCTGGTGGAGGTATGGACAGAAGATGGTACCTTTCTGGTAGAGGCAGATACAGGCAGTACTGTCGATGGGAAGGAGCTGTTGACCGCTGGTATTGGTTGTCTGGTGATGTTATTATAGGTAGGTTGTCTAGCAGAAGAGTGAGCTATTGGTTTTCCAGAAGAGACAGAAATAGTTGGTGTTGATTGTCTAGCTGTTGATGTTAGTTGTCCAGAAGAAATGTTACTAAAATGTGTTGATTGATCCAAAGTATTCCCTGTTGCATTTGGAGAATTAGCTGAGACATATGACATTGGTGTTGTAAATAAAGTAGACTGTGACTTCTCTGTTGTAATTGTTTCTGTGTTTGAGAAGAACACATTGTTCAAATATCCAAAAAACAAAATTGAGATGAAATATTTGGGATCCATTTCAAAATGTTTCGTCCTTAACAGTGGCTTTATAATTAAAAAAAAAAAAAAGGAAAGAAGGAAAGACAATTAAGTGTCATTTGCTGTCTAATTATATTTGACTTTTCATTACAATGTCTAGCATAAAACAGGTAGGTGCCTGGTTACTGTTTCTTACAGATTACACTTGATGCAATAGGCCAGTGTAAACAACTCTTAAATATACTCTAGCTCATCACATAGCATTTGGACTTCCTGGACAATGGCCCCTTAATTGTTTTGCAAGCTCTCTAGCAGGCCTTGCAGTCTCCACCCCCACTTCCGTACTTTACTCATCTCTCACATCATACTTGGCAAATGCATAGACTTGGTGTGCTGAGCACACCACATGGGTGCTCTTTACTTGTCCACTCTCTAGTGAACTACCAGAAGTGTGTTTATTTTGCTGCTTTGAAGCATACCGGAGACCATGTTTCCTTAATCCAGTTGTCTTTACTTGTCCTGTTTTCCTTCTTCGATATTTGATACTATTGACTATTCCTTCACTGATATTTTGAATGGCTGTTTATAATGTAGTCTTCTTCCTTTCGTGTCACTTTTTGTTTTTTTTTTTTTTAGACAGAGTTTCACTTTGTAATTCAAGCTGCCCTCGAACTTTCTATGTAGTCCAAGCTGGCCTTGAACTCCCCATAGCAATGCTCATGTCTCAGCCTCCCAAGTGCTGGGATTACAGGTGTACAATACAGTGCCCCTGACATTTCATGTCACTTTCACTAGCCCTGTTTGCCCTTCCCCATTTCCTACCTAAAGATATTTAGTATTTAGTTGGCTCCCTTTATGTTGTTAAAATTTTTATTCTCACCTTCTACATTATAACTCCCAAACCTGTACATCTAGCCCAAATTTATTTGTTCTAATTCCATTTGTAGACTTTTTGGGTGGACATGTTATGTATACATCCCACTACCAGCAAATTCAACCTACTTAAAATGGAATTCATCTTTACTTCAAAACATTTCCAGCAGTCAGAAGTTAAGCCCAATTTGGGAAACTTAGTAACTTGGTGAGCCCTTGTCTCAAAATTTAAAACAAAGCAACAACGAACCCCCCCTCCCCCCCCAAAAAAAATGGTAGTAAAGATGTATCTCAGTAGGAAGGCGCTGAGTATAAAACTCAACACACATGTGCATATACATGATTCTTCTTACAAACTTTTTGTTTTCCTATTAGAGCATATGTGGAATGTACATAACCCTTGCAACATGCATAATGTCTAGTACTCTGTCATTATGTTAATAATCCCATTTTTTTAAATGGGACCCACTTCAGTCTAATCTCAGAATTATCGAATAACTTTTGAATCTGTTAAAGTCATCCTTAGCCAATTGATTAATTCTGCTACTACTTGCATTCATGCATTGGTATTATCTTTGTATCAGGCTCTGTTTTGGGTTTAGGATATTAAAAAAAGAAAGGAAAAGTAGGTTGGTTGGTGGCTTCAGGTACTCTAGATTTCTTGCAGTAGAAATAAACAGGTAAAAAAGAATTACATTAATTTGATAATTTTCCTCAAATAGATATTTAGGAAGTACCCAAAGGAATTAATCCAGCCTAGGAGAGCTTCAGAAAAAGTTAGCCAGAGAAGTAAAACTTCAACTGAACCTTAAAAGGTTTGTAAGAACTAATTAAGCAAATGAATATTCTAGCCAGGAAGAACATACAGGCACAAGGGGCCAGGGAGATAGCTCAGGGGCACAAGTGCCTGCCTGGCAAATGCAAGGTCCTAAATTCAATCTCCGGTTGCACACACACACAAAAAAAAAACCATACAGGCGCAGAAAAATGGGGCACATTTCTACATGTGGCAGGTAAGGCCTTTCTTGGGATATAACAGATGATAAGTTTTGAAGAGTTAAATTCCACATTTTACTTATATCTGTGCCACGTGCCTACCTAACCATGAGAACCAGCCCCTTAATCTCTCCTATTTTTACTTGCCTTACTCTAAAGTGAGAAGTGGGCTAGGGATATAGCTGAGCAGTGCAGTGCCTGCCTGGCAAGCAAAAGGTCCTCTGTTGGATTCCTAGTAACCCAAAAAAGAGAAGTTATACTAAGGAAACTTGTAGCTCTGAGGGGAATACACTTTTGTTGCATCTCCCCAGGGTTTAGCTCCTTATATACATATTAAGAAACTATAGTTTTTCTATGAGGGAATAGATTATCTAAAGGGGATTTGATGTTCCATTATAAGGTACAATAAAAGATTTTAAAATAAAGAGACTTCTAACCTTATTTGAATAGTTTGCTTCCCTTTCCATCTAGTAGAGCAGTGATGATAAATGGCCCTATTTTATTAGAAGAAAAAAGGTGTTTTCCTTGCTTTGTCTCTTCCTGTGTATTTCTCTGTAATACTTTAGGCATAAACTTGACAGTAATTCTCCTTAACTCTGCTCATTAGTGATGATTTACTCTAAAAGCATACATGGTCTGGCTAGTAATCCCACCAGCCCTTCCTTGTTTGATTTCTAAACAAAAGCTTTTCTCCCTAAACAGACATTTTTAACTTTGCTATTGTATACCCTCTTAGACTTTTCCCCCTAACTCTACCTTCTTCCCTCTTCTGTGTATGTGAACCTGTCTTCATCCTGCAGACATGATTTTAAATTTCCCTTCTTAAACCAAGTTCTCTGTGACTGACCACAGCCCAAAGAGATCAGCAATTCACAGATTCTGTTCCTCATAGTTCATTGTCTTTAGGGTTCCTTAGATTAACTCTTCATATATGTACCTCATTCATACTGGTAGTCTCTTAAATAATTATTTTATTACTTAGCTTTTCACATTTTCCTTTTGTTATTCTTGTTCCCTTAATAAGATTATAAAGAACTTTGAAGGAGAAAGAAACAAAGAATAATACTTATCTAGAACATACTATGGCTTGTATTTTCCCAC